>OZ024912.1:32825885-32983385 GCA_964017125.1 Flabesymbios commensalis
GAATTCAAACTCTCAAAATGTTTTTTAAAAGTATCCAGTGGTAAGTCATTTACAGATTGAGGGGGTCTATCTTTGTTTAAAATTTCCCAAAAATCTTTTGGGTTACTTGAACTCAGGTTACGAATTTGTTTTGCAATGTTACTTTTGTATTTGTCGAATGACGTGTTAATTTCCTTTTTGTATTCTTTGCTTGCATGTCTTAATAATTGTTGAAGTGATTGGTTGTTCTTAAGTGTTCGGTACTTATTTTTAAATCGTATAGATTTGTGTCGTTTTGTCTCACATTGCACTAGGTTGGTAAAGGGTATCGAGAATTGAAAATTAACACATCGACCTAGCATATCGTGCATATTTTTTCTCAGCCAGGAAATTTTCTTCATTTTGTTCAGACAAAGGCATTTAAGTTACTCGGAACAGGCGTTTGCTTGATTATCAGGAAGAATATGCATACTATACATACTAGCTGGTGGTATTATCAAGCTAATGAGTATACTAATAAAATACAAACAACTTCTAAACCTATTGAACACCGTCTACATGTTCTATAATCAATCAGTAAAATAAATCGAGACATGCTTTGGGTTTAAGTCAGAAGGCGAATGAGTAGATCAACTTAAATTTTCATTCAAAATAATCATTCCGTGAATTCACGGTCGACAATACAGTGTGATTGGGAGTACATCTCTTTGATCGTGGCTGCTGATCATTTTTATTGTGTTCATTTCTGATGTTGATGTAGTAGGAGATTTGTAACTTTAGAAGTAAAGCAAGAAACTAAACAACTAAACACTGGTTCTTTTACTTAGTAAATCGCAATCACCAGCTGGATGTACAACAACAACAACAACAACAACAACAACAACAACAACAACAACAACAACAACATAGATTGCATACTAAGAACACACTAAGAACACACTAACCAGCAGGCACAATACGTTGGCCCTATGTTGAGCCAATGCTGGGTCAGCGTCGTAGACGGAGAACCAACATTGGATCAACATAGGGCCAACGTATGCTCTTGTGCTTGCTGGGTATATTTATTTATCATATTTTAATAATAAGTAATATTGTTTCTACTATATGCTTCTGTCTAATTCTATACATTTTGTAAATGTATAAATATATATTTCTATAATTATATTACAATTTCAGAACTGTGTTGTTTTTGTAGACTATCGAATGTAAAGCATTACGTTTTACTATGATTTATGGATCACGTGACCGTCATTTCAATGGATAATCTCATGAAATTACCTAATTACAGTATACAGACTACAATTGTATCAACTGTTGATTTGCATATTTTGAGCTGTACATAGTCTATTTGTAATCGCTCATCACTAAATCATGATGTGATACCAGAGATTATATATGAATGATCTCTGGTGACACTGCATGCGACTTCTAATAGCATTGGTTATTGAAATATGTCAACATTTTAAATAAAAATTTGCTGCTAATTTACATAATCAAGTTTGGCCAACTTGGTAACTTAAAATCCTAAAGCCAATTTTAGCTTGAAACAGAATTTTCAGTGATGGTTGCTATTTTTATGTCAGCCTGCTGGTAGGCCTAATTGTATCTAGCACAAAATATATCATCCATTGTATTTGTCTCGAAACTTCCTTGAATCACATATATATTTGGCAGGTTCTATACGTCAGCCAGCCGACATTTAAGGCCAATAACAACATTATTTGTCAGCTTGGCTGCTACATAAGAATATTTATACAGTTATATGGCGGCCGGCTGGTGTACATGAAAATATATCTCCTTATTCAGCAGTTATATAAGAATAAGTTATATGAAAATTGACGTAGGCCCTATAATGGCGAGAAAATTGGAAAAGTAAACAAAGTATAACGATACATATAAATATATTTGTACGTTTTATTTGTGTTAAAACCTTAATATGACTAGAATATCAAAATATAATATTGACACAACCACTACCCTTAAAATATGTACCTGTCCCGCAAATAATACAGACACTCTCAAGTTACATTTTGTTTGCTTTAAAACTTTTTAAATACAAAAAAATTGACACAACCACTAGCATTGTAATTAGTGATGGTATTATCAAATAAAAAGAAAAAAAATTATCCATCTAAAACAACTATATTTCTACATGTCAGTTCAGTTCTTGTACATAGTTTTCCCCTTTTAAACGACGATTTAGGGTACATGGTGGAAATATCCTGGGAATAGAACTTTGGGGGACCCCACTTTCAAACATATATATATATGGACTAATTTCAAGCATTATAATGAAATTTTAAATAGTCGCAATGTCGTATGTTCCTCAGTTTGGATAAAAAAAAATCATAATTGTTCAATACTTATGTTCTCTGTATATATAAGCTCCCGTCTATCCTTAACATAATCTTGCTGCATTCTAAATTCACAAAGGGGACAGCAAAATCACTAAATCACTCTTTTTTATTCCAATATATTCGAAGTACCACAATGAATAGCAGTTGTCACATTGCACCTTGTATCTTTTATTTTTTGTGTTTTGGCAGTCATCTAGTGCACATGTGTTGGTGGTTTGATTCGATATATGTCTAGCTATCGTATGGCTTCGGTAGTATGCTGCTTGCATTTGTCCCATCCAACTGTCACATGCTTGGCTAATGCTTCAGCATTCTGAAATACAAATGTTACACATGTTGTATCAATCTAATACAGTAAATTATTACAATTACATGTATAAAGCAATAGTTTGAAATTAACTATTTAACGTAGTTTGTGAACTTCAAGCAGTTGTAATGTGTAATCACTGCCTCTGTGTTTTGTGTTCTCTCGATCAGCACTATGCCATACGGAGCCTGATTTTTGGAGTAGTAGTAGTAAATCATTGCTTTACGTCACTTTTCGGCACAAAAGGTCTTTTAAGTGACATTATAATACGATAAAAACGTTGTAGTCAATTGATGAGATGAATGATGTACAGATGATGATGTGAGGGTGGGGGTGATAGGGCATGGTGGGTTATTGAGTCAGAGAGCGTTTTCTTTCGCTCGCCCGATAAGAGGTTCTGGGCATGTCTAGGGGATCTACCCCCAGACATGCCCAGACGGCCGGGGACTTGGGTTTTGCTGTGCAATTTATTGCTGAAACACCGTGGCATTTCGCGCAGCCCCGCTATCCTCGGGTCGGATAGTCCCCAGAGTAACAATAGGAAGGATAACTCCTTCTGGGTAACTCAATTCATCCCTGTGAGAGACCTAATGTGAAACACGATATTGCCTGTTATTTACGGCTACCACGGCCTACATCAGCACCAGCACTGATGCGGGTGCTGCATTGGCTCCGCTGTTGAGCGGAGGAACCAGGGTACGCTACTGGCAATCCGCCCGAAGATTAAGGCCAGATACGAGGAGGCTGCAGCTGCCCTTGGATGATTGCTGTAGACTAGGGCTTCCGTACAATGCCGTACACAGCATCCAGCAGAAAAAACAGATCCCGAATGACCCTCCCAGGATGGGGGCGAAAAGTCCTACTACTAGCAATTATCCAAGTACCCCCTGAATTTTGGAAAGGTGTAGGCCCAATGTTCTTGAAATTCGTATGATCTGCTAATAATAGTCCAAGGGAGACTGACTGGCCTCACAAAAAGTAATGGTTTATTCGGTTTTCATCAATTCCAAACAATATAGCCTGGGGTGGTCATCTTACAAGCGTACTTAATGCATACATTATTGAAACAGGTTTCTCATTGTACATTCTTCAACTGGACCACCACTCCATTATAATATATTTACTCATAAATATCCATTTTTACAATAACGTATACACTATTTAGACATCTCATTTAGTCACATGCCCAGTTTCACAACCTATTTGCTTTTTTAATATAAACCATAGCAGTGAAAGTAATATCGGTTATTAGCGTGAACTTCATTAACCATGTTAACAGAGAGTGTGTTTAAAGTCAATATAAACATAATTACCATCAAAACATAATCATATGCCACAGCTGGAGCCATCCCTCTGTGTCCTACAAGGCCTTTGACATCTATTCCAAACAATTCAAAGTAATGGCTCAATATTTTGCTTACCTCGATACACCACATTCTTTCTTCGACAAACAAGATAATACAATGCATCATGATAAACACAAACTTCAAAATAGAAGCTAGCAAAAAACTTGCATTATCATCTAAAACCGACTTTGATCTGTGAATACTCTGCAGACAGGCTTGTCTAGTATAGCTAACATGTGATATCTGTTTTAAACTAAACTCTCACACTTTAATTTATGATTTTCATTTGAAGCATGCCTAAAACAATATAAAATGTAATATCGTGAGCTATTTGAGGAAAAGGCTTGATTCATTCTAATAATATGATGATTAAGCTTACGCTAAAACGATATTAAGGTGCAAAATTATATCTGACATTAAAAGCAATCCGAAATATCTTGGTCATTGAATAGTCACGCCAAGGTATTTTATGTCGCATCAAATGTACAGTAATGGTGTATGTTTCCTTCGAAAAGAAAACCTTATATATAATATATATATAAATGCAAAACCCCGATTGAGCGCAACCAAACCGATAATTTGTTATGTTTACGTCACGAATGCCAGCTTTAGATTATGATTCAGTCAGAATCCCGTGACTTACGACTGATCAGTCATTGTCTACAGATAGCCTTCAATACATTTAGAACTATAAATTCCGATAATAAGCGATTTTAAGGCAAGAATGCGAGTTATTTAGGTACCAGAAGAAATTTTACAGATCTAAAAACAATCACACTTATGGTCGTAAATAGTTCTTGAAATTTCAGGTTGTTATTTTATTTTATTAGAGAGCTGTTACAAATGAAAATCCGATTGCTATTATTTTCACCATGGTTCAATAGAAAATTGTATTTCTCTTGAACTCAATACACTTTATACTTGTGTCTCAAATTCGGTTCATTATTATGTTAAAGTCTCCATCCATGACTTACTTCTGGATATCGCATGTAAATATCTCTTGAAAGCTTTTGATTGTGCTCCAGAAGCACGCTGTTCACAATCATCTTATTACGTTTTCGATCAACAGATGCTGTAATTTGGATCTTACATCCTAGCTTCTATGATCTAAATAAATACCACTCATGTTTCAAAAACACATGAGAAGGGGTCTTTTCGTATCATCTGATTACCTAAAAGTAATGCATAGACATATTTTAGGTTCTAGGCCAATTGCCCCCGGGACAAATGCTGATTCTTAAATAATTAATTTAATTAATAATATCACGTATATACAACGACTAATAAATTAGCGAGAACTAAGATAGATGTGAATTATTAAAGGTAGGTGTGATGAAGCCATGCCCTACATTAGCGAGAATTAGGGCAGATGTGATGAAGCCATGCCAATTAGCATGACTAGCACGAATCAGGATAGGTGTTATGAATGTATATGTTACAGAAGGTGTGAATTATACTATGTATGTACCTACAAAGGTTTATGTGCAATTTGTTCATTTGTATTCGCAAAAAAACTTCTTTAAAAAATTGGGGAACATTTGACCGGGGGGCTATTGGTACGGGGGACAATTGGCCAGAGGGCTGATGTCCGGGGGGCTTGTGTCCGCGGGGGGGGGGGGCGTTTGTCCTAGGGGCAATTGGCCGGATACCATATTTTTTTATTATTATTTTTCACCATAAACATTAACAAGTTTTGTATTGTGAATTATTGTACCTTAATTGCCAAATAGAAATAATGTCCATATCGAGCAGCCAGCTGACGTGTAAGGTATGAGATGTCCCTATCTGGCAGCCAGCTGACGTGTGAGGTATGAGATGTCCCTATCTGTATCTGGCAGCCAGCTGACGTGTAAGGTATGAGATGTCCCTATCCGTATCTGGCAGCCAGCTGACGTGTAAGGTATGAGATGCTCTATTTGGCAGCCAGCTGACGTGTAAGGTATGAGATGTCCCTATCTGTATCTGGCAACTGGCTGACGTGTAAGGTATGAGATGTCCCTATCTGGCAGCCAGCTGACGTGTAAGGTATGATATGTCCCTATCTGTATCTGGCAGCCGGCTGACGTGTAAGGTATGAGATGTCCCTATCTGGCAGCCGGCTGACGTGTAAGGTATGAGATTTCCCTATCTGTATCTTGCAGCCGGCTGACGTTTAAGATATGAGATGTCCCTATCTGGCAGCCAGCTGACGTGTAAAATATGATATTCCCTATCTGGCAGCCAGCTGATGTGTAAGGTATGGCATGTCCCTATCTGGCAGCCAGCTGACGTGTAAGATATGACATGTCCCTATCTGGCAGCCAGTTAACGTGTAAGGTATGATATGTCCCTATCTAGCAGCCAGCTGACGTGTAAGGTATGAGATGTCCCTATCTGGCAGCAGCCGGCTGACGTGTAAGGTATGAGATGTCCCTATCTGGCAGCCAGCTGACGTGTGAGGTATGAGATGTCCCTATCTGTATCTGGCAGCCAGCTGACGTGTAAGGTATGAGATGTCCCTATCCGTATCTGGCAGCCAGCTGACGTGTAAGGTATGAGATGCTCTATTTGGCAGCCAGCTGACGTGTAAGGTATGAGATGTCCCTATCTGTATCTGGCAACTGGCTGACGTGTAAGGTATGAGATGTCCCTATCTGGCAGCCAGCTGACGTGTAAGGTATGATATGTCCCTATCTGTATCTGGCAGCCGGCTGACGTGTAAGGTATGAGATGTCCCTATCTGGCAGCCGGCTGACGTGTAAGGTATGAGATTTCCCTATCTGTATCTTGCAGCCGGCTGACGTTTAAGATATGAGATGTCCCTATCTGGCAGCCAGCTGACGTGTAAAATATGATATTCCCTATCTGGCAGCCAGCTGATGTGTAAGGTATGGCATGTCCCTATCTGGCAGCCAGCTGACGTGTAAGATATGACATGTCCCTATCTGGCAGCCAGTTAACGTGTAAGGTATGATATGTCCCTATCTAGCAGCCAGCTGACGTGTAAGGTATGACATGTCCCTATCTGGCAGCAGCCGGCTGACGTGTAAGGTATGAGATGTCCCTATCTGGCAGCCAGCTGACGTGTGAGGTATGAGATGTCCCTATCTGTATCTGGCAGCCAGCTGACGTGTAAGGTATGAGATGTCCCTATCCGTATCTGGCAGCCAGCTGACGTGTAAGGTATGAGATGCTCTATTTGGCAGCCAGCTGACGTGTAAGGTATGAGATGTCCCTATCTGTATCTGGCAACTGGCTGACGTGTAAGGTATGAGATGTCCCTATCTGGCAGCCAGCTGACGTGTAAGGTATGATATGTCCCTATCTGTATCTGGCAGCCGGCTGACGTGTAAGGTATGAGATGTCCCTATCTGGCAGCCGGCTGACGTGTAAGGTATGAGATTTCCCTATCTGTATCTTGCAGCCGGCTGACGTTTAAGATATGAGATGTCCCTATCTGGCAGCCAGCTGACGTGTAAAATATGATATTCCCTATCTGGCAGCCAGCTGATGTGTAAGGTATGGCATGTCCCTATCTGGCAGCCAGCTGACGTGTAAGATATGACATGTCCCTATCTGGCAGCCAGTTAACGTGTAAGGTATGATATGTCCCTATCTAGCAGCCAGCTGACGTGTAAGGTATGACATGTCACTAAACTAGAGCATGACAGACAGTAGTGCTAGCCACTGTGCCATGAGCCTCATTCCGTGAGCAGATCAGTCGCTCCCTATTGGCACGATCCCCAGCAAACACGGGGCATTCGCCCAATGCTGTTTCAATGTTGGGCCAGCGTCTAAGATAAAGGACAAACATTGAAACAGCATTGGGTTAATGAAATCACAAGAACAAAATCAGTAACGTTACAGGATAACCCAGCGCGGGTATGGCGCTAGTAACATGAGCCTCCGCTACATTAACACTGATTAAGTATTCCCACTTTAGATTTACCGCTGATTCGGTCGAGCACCTTTCTCCGTCTGCTTTGGCTCTCCAGCATGCTTGCAGTCAAATCGCACACTCGCATAATTATACAAACTTTGCAGCATATTGTATTTTATCGGTTGACAGCTCTCTACTCTTAGTCTCTATTGTTTGGCTCCTTTTTAAATGAATTTACAGAACGTTTCCTTTTCTAAATCTTCTATTTCCGTAACAAATTCCTTATAATCATTGAACTCGCGTCCTTCAATGAACAGCGCCATTGTGATGCTTCCCATGTAATGTCACTCTGACCGTAATGATGTTATGTGATCTGTGATTGGCTGCAGCGGGCTGCTGTACAGCGGGAATCAGAGGGTTATTAATCAGCCCGGCTGGTATATAGCCTATTCGTAATAGGAGCCTACGAGCATTGACAAACAAGGGTAATTTGTATCCTAATGTTGTTGAAACATATTGCAGTGTGATCCTCAACCTTGTTAACCATTGTTAATTGATTTCTGAGAAATTAGTCAAAAATTGAATCACTTTTTTTAAATGATCTTTAATTTATTTACACTTTAAACACACTGCGTTTTCTATCGCAAGGGACCCAAAAATTCTTAAAAAAAGAGACTATTTTTTTATCAGATCTTGTTTTAATATAAGTGACGTGTAATTTGGGAGTTAGGGGGTTATTGCATATGATAATAAACCAAGTATATGTTAACTTAACTGAAGTTGAGTAAATATATAAACAACCCACCTTTTCTGATATTAGATTTACTGCGTAATATTCAGAGAGGTATATAATTATGTAAGATGTCCCAGAATTTTCCTGTCCCATTACGTTGAGTGCAAATTATGTGTCCAAATTTTAAATATCCCCTGGGATTGTGGGGGTCTAGAGATTTTATATCTGGTTTTCATATACATGCATCAAGTAAAACGTGCAATTTGGGACTAATAGGTTAAAACATATAATAATGGACCACGTTTTTGTTAATTTTCTTATCATTTGTCACGTTACATTTTCCAGTGGCGTGACTAGTGAGATTTAAGTTAAAAATCTTTGAGATAAACAAATAAGGCTTCCCGTAGAAATTACATTTATGGCGTAAACTTCAGGAGGGGTGTATATTACGTCTTATGTCCCACTAAGTTTAGTGCAAATATCCGGTTTGCTTATACACATGTAGCACGCACAATGTGTAAATCGGGATTTAAAAGGTTATTACATATACTAATGAACCCTATGATAAATAAGTTTTATTATTTTCGTTTAGCATGACATCTTTTAGTAGTAGCCTATAACTAGTGTTTAATCCTTGTAATTGATACATTGGGTAGAACAAATATATAGTATACAACATGCCTTCTAGGAATTTAAATTTAATTCCTAAAATTTAAGGAGGTACACATGTTTGATGACCCAGTGTTTTCCTGTCCCAACATTTTGAGTGTAAGCAAGCAGACATTGAATAGTTATATAATAAGGTGTCTAAAAAATATTGTTTTAAAAAATCCCGCCCCGGGGGAAGTGGGTAGGGAGGGTTTTCATATTTGTTGTTTCGTTAATGAACCCCATATTAAATCAATTTTATAATTTACGTTTTACATAATATCTTCTAGCAACATAACTAGTGTTTGGTTCTTGGTTTTAATACCTGGAGTTGAATAAATATATACAACATGCCTTCTATTTGGAAAATTAAATTTACCACTTATAATTCAGGGGGGTAGATTTTTGATGACCCGGTATTTTCTCCTGCACTAATATTCCCGGTGCAAACAAGCACGTTCTGAATAGATATATATATAATAAGGTGTCTCAAAATTACTGTCTTAAAAAATCCCGCCCCAGGTGGAAGATGGGGATGGTTTTTATATCCGATTTACATATACATTTTAGCCTGTGATACGTGTTATTTGGGATTTAAAGGGTTTGTACATATATTATAGAACTCCATATTTGTTATGTTTTTTTTATTTTCGTTTCACATTACATCTTCTAGTAACAGAACTAGTGTTTAAATCTTGTATAAAATATGTACAAATTTACAGCCTAAAATTCAGGGGGATATCTATGTTTTTAGAGCGATTCTTTTTTCAAGTTTAAATATTTTTCGTGCAAACTAGCAGATATTGAATAATTATATAATTAGGTGTCTAAAAATTATTGTCTTTAAAAATCTCGCACATGGGTGGGGAGAGTTTTCATAGCCAATTTACATATACATGAGACAGTAATACGTGTAATTTGGGATTTAAAGGGTTATTACGTATATTAAAGAACTTCATATTTGTCATTTAATGCTATTTAATGTTCGTTTCACATTAGGGGCCCACATGATCTAGTAACATAACCAGTGCTTAATGCATGAAATAAATAAGTAGAGTTGAAAAAATATATACAATCATGCCTTTTATGAAATAAAATTTACCGCTTAAAATTCAGGGAGGGGGTACCTATTTTTGATGACCCATTATTTTTTCAAGTCCAAATATTTTCGGTGCAAACAAGCAGATATTGAAAGGCATATAATATGTGTCCAAAATAACTGTGTTCAAAAATCGCCTGGCAGAGGGGGGGTTTTCATACCTGGCCCATGGACTATAGCGCGAGGCCACCTGGTTCTAAGGATTTTAGGACCTATGCCAGAAACAAGTTTATCAAAAGGTCAGCTAGTCCGTCATATTGATGCCAGTCTCGCGGTGCATACACTTTCTGTATAACATGTATAATGAACAGTTCTGAAGCCTAGTGTGGGGGTTTTATTTCCCAGTATGACGATATAATATCAACATTAGACATACAGGCCTACTATACGCCTATAAATTACCTTCAGCACTGGCCAAACCCTAACCTACATTGGGTCATCATCACTTATTTTCTAGGAGGTAGCCCATATAATAGACAGGTGTGGCTACAGGTTCCAATTGCAAGGATCAAACTGATCAGCATCTGTAGTATTAAAGGGACTGGCCCAGGCTATAATCATTAAAAAATCGGTGATTTTATTTCGGGTTCTTAATATGACCATATGATGTAAACATGTACATAGACTAGAACTGCAATTTTTTATAATTTTTGTGCTGCGCATTCACCAGTTAGGCTAGATATAGAGACGAAATTCCCGCATTTCCCTTTTTTGACATGGTTGCTTAACCCTTTAACCGCCGGTGCCGATTATATTTGTTTTTCACATTTTTAATAGTACATTAAATACCAGCTTTTGAGCTTGTTAGAGATAAAAAGTAACATCAATTAGCAAGATTTCAAAATAATTGACCTCAATTTTGTCAAATCTGAATAATTTTCACTCACTTAAAGTTGTGGATCGCGTCAACGAGACACAACTTGAAGTGGGTGGAAATTCCAATTAGATAATTTGGCGGTTAAAGGGTTAATATATTTGATTTGTTCACGTGCGTACATATATCAAAGCTATGTATGTGCCTAGAAAATTGTCTAACACAATAACGGATAATTACTAGCCTGATAACTTGTTGACTGTTATTTTTATAATATATATGCCATACCAACAGGCATATTATCGGATGAACAATAGATCGATGCTGCGATATATTAATAATTTAAGATCATATCTACCGTGACATTCCCCCTAAATCGATGATCAATGTGTATTGAATCCACCACCTACCGCTCCTAGACAATTCTAGTCTGTTTCACTTCGGGGACAAATCCACAGTTTACTATTGTATCTTGAAAATTAGCAGCTCACGTCTTTATGTGGATTATGACTAGATTTCTGATATCGCTTGTTGTTCTGGGGGTTTTAAAGGTAACAATGTGTGAGCTACTGAAGGAGAGAATGCAGCTTGTGAACACATTTCTCAGTCATCAGGATCTATCTCGCTGCAGCCAGACTGAGACTGGTCAGTTCTTCACCTGTGCGATAAAAAACGTGACTGACGCTCGGGCTATGGCCGTGCTCATTGACAGCTGTGGCAATGAGCAGCACGTCCAGGAATGTCCCTATGGATCGACGTGTGTGATGTTATCATGTAATGAGAAAGGCGATGTGTCCTATGAGTGTCTGTGTCACAGCGCCAAGAGGTCACAGAGTAACTCAGCCACATACGCTTGGAGCAGATGGATCCCCTTTTCACACTCACGTGTGTTTGGATTCAGTCGTGAGCTTAGGGATACATTAGTTACAGATCCACCTATCCTGGCCAGAGAATACAGGTATCCCTGCTCTCAACGAATAAATCAAGTTTATTGTTTCCAATGCCCAATTTTTCTGTGCATTGTTCATTTGATGCTGATGTGGCTTTTGTTGACCCATCACCGTCACTAATCCGACCAGATCGCTGAATTTACGTTATAAACTCTGTTGAAGGATATATTTACTACATATAATATTTAAAAAAACCCATTGTATTCCACCCATCACGAATTGATAATGACAAAAAAAATTAAATGGGTAGAATAATATAGGCCTACTTAAGCCGTTTTGCTTTGTTTGATATGTAAAAAACTAACCTAATATTATTTTATATTTAAAGGTTGGGAGTTGTATACATGGATGCGAATCAATCGTTCCCTGACACCTCTTACACCGCTAGCTCCCAGTATTCTGTGCTTTGGTTCCCAGAGAGGATGCCGTTGAGAGAACCTGCAGAGCATGGATGGCTGCCAGCGGACTCAGATGTCAACCCCTGGATTAAAATAGACATGCTCCGAGTCTACAGTATCACTGGATTGTTCTTACAGCACTCTTTAAATTACTACCTTTATACATATAATATCAAATACGGTGTTAATGAAAGCAATTATGAGTATGTGGCCACATCCATCGAGGCAGAATACATAGAGACATATACTCTGTACTGGTTTAACCATCCAGCTAACGGCAGATACTGGATAATAGAACCGTTGACGGGCAGGACATACCGAGCTGTAAAGGGCGAGTTCATCGGCTATATAGAAACCTAGTAGGTCTAGAAAATAAAAAGGGAAGTAATTTGGCCCCTGCATCACATCGATTATCTAAAATATGCTTCGGAGGTCATTTTAAAAGATTGCAGCAAGGCCTATAACCATTGTTTAAAAGGGAATAACATTTAAAATAATTTTTAACTATAACTAGTTGATCAAATTTTTTGCTCAACTATTTCAAATTATTCATGTTTGACAGATATTTTCAGATATTACGCATATTAAATTAATATTTTTTTAATTTGATCGAGTGGATTTTTTTAGCATATCCCTCAAATTTTGCTCCTTAGTAATGGTCTAGCTATCTGGCAAGGTGCTCCATATATATTACAGTTCCAGATATTAAACAGTGTTAAAGTCAATAATGACCGCAAGTCAGCCATTTTGAATTTTATCGAGTTGAATTTTTTGACGGAATTCCTATCTGAAGCCACACATTTTTTATGGTAATTGGTTAGGTATTTTTATATTCATTATTTGTGTGTGTGTGCCTGACAATTTTGCATAGCTAGGATATATTTTATATCATGTACTAGATTATCTTTATGTATATGAGAACTCAATGTGCTTCTTTTGTAGTCAGTAAATAATTTAGAAATGGTAATTTGATTTAGCAGTTTGTGCCAATACTGGAACAGATATACAATGGATATGTTCTATGTATGTTTGTATACCAAATCCATACAGAGATAAATTGATATAATAAATTCATAACAAAATTTGCAATGTTTATTTATACATTTGTAGTTTGTTTCCACTGTACATTTAGATATGCGTGTAGGCCCTACGTTTTGTGTGTAAGTGTCCACGGCTAATTGTAAGAAATAAACTATTGTGTGAGCTCTGGTTATTGTTTTGCTTAATATAAGCATTGTTGTAAGTATTACACAATAATAGCCATGTGACAGGATCAATATGTCTTAATAGACGGTTTCAAATTTCGCCATGACCATCACGATTTAATGCAACTTGAAGAAGCTGTATTGAATTTAGCTAATGCACAGACGTATGTCGCAGCCATGGTGAGAAAGAACACGTCTGATATAGGCCTAGTTACTAATACATTTGCTCATTGAGCCCTGTGTATTGCCTCACCATTGTGCCAATAACCACCTTGAGACGAACAACGTCGCTCGTTATTGGCACAATGTTCGGTTGATCCAGCATTAAGCCGGCACACGTTTCATTTTGAGATGTTGTTCGTCTTAAGGTGGTGATGACGGCTCTAGTAGGTCTATAAGGGTATCATGGGGACACATAGGAGCACACGCCTGTGAAAATGACATCTCGTCTATAATTATAATAAAAATCGGTAAGAGCATGCCAGTGACCCCATCAGCAACAGGATGTTGCCGTGTCTGACGCCAATGCCTCCATATCGACAATCAGCACTGTCGATGTAGAACCTCTCGAGGATGATGAGATGAATGAGATGACACTGCCCTCCAGACACAGGATTCTTAATTCGAGCTCTGACGGTCTGAGGCCGAGCACGCCACCTCTCGCTCACGGAGGCTCCCAACATTATTGAATCTTTACGAGTGAGCGGGGAAGTAGCACTTTGTTACTATGAAACTTGAAGGCCAGAGTGGAGTTCGAACCCGCGATCTCCGACCTTTCAAGCAGGCAGCTTTAACCACTGCACCAGGGCCCCCGCCCGATGCGTCAGGACCATCAGTATTCTTATGATTTATACACATTTCTTGACTTCGTAATATATGGGTATCATACCATAAATGGTGACTTAAATACATTATAACTATAATTATATTAACATAAATTGATAAGTAACCAGTAGTAACAAGTGGCCTAATAAGTAACAACTAGAAGGATCGATGTTTTATAAACAAAAACTTAAAACGTCTCCCCATTGTTCAGCAAATAAGCCCCTACTTATATCCCCTCTCTGAAACATCATGGTTTGCTTCAGAACAATGGTCTAGCCATTTAGCCAGCATACTTTGCCAGCTGATAGTCAGTCATTTTGAAATTGATCAAGTTTAGATTTTTCAAGCTAGATCATTCCCTGAAGTCTCACATTAATTTATTGATAATGTAGCACCAGGGAAAACGCACATTACCTTTGGTCGATAGTATGATACACTGCCAAGCTACTGTCTAGATGTCTTCATTCTTTCAAAACAGACTAAATTTGGATTAAAAATTGACGATTATGTATGTTATGGCATATACATAGGGAAAATGCTGTTTGACCGGACTTCGATGTAAATTTTCTTGAAAACGCTGCTCGACCGGAGTCTACTATAATTCAGTGTGGGCGATAAAACGAATACAGGAAACCGACTGTGTTATTTCTAAGGCTTAGACTATAGCGTTAACGTTATTCGGTAAATATTTGATTACCTTACATTTTGCCAGGGTGCGTCTTTCCTTAAAAACCCATATTTTGTTTTATAGTAATGGTATTATGGTCTATCCGACAGTGGAAGATTGTCCAAAATAAAAGTAAACTTGTCATTTAATATTCACCATGCTCAGTCGATTCTTAGTTAAGTAATTTTCACAAAATTCTGTGACCCCTAGAAGTGTTGTATGCTAAACACGGTATAAATCAAAAATAGGTAAAAGTACAGGCACCCCAACAGGCACATCTAGACCCCTTAGAGGTGGTGTGTGCAAAATATGAGGACAATCAGAGAAGTAGTTCCCGACATAATTATTGTTTAATAAGTCAAATATGTGTATTTCGCGCCGAGATTAGCGAAAACAACATGTCTCACAATAGCATGGGGGAGACATGAATACGTTCATTGATTTATTCCACCCTTTTATACGAGTTTGGGATCTTTTACAAGCATCAATTATATGACTCGTAATATTTTTTTAATATTTATTGTGAATACAGGTTTTTTTTCCACCATTTAAAATTACAGTGTCTATATTAACAATTGGCTTTGTGCGCATCTTGACAATTTGTAATTCCATAGATGAATAATTAAACTTCATATATGACGGGAAGGCTGGGGTTATAATTTTTGTCAAATTTATATCCCATAATCTGAAGTCTATTTTGTCCGTGGCAACACTGCTAATCCTCTCACTACAACAGCTGCAGGGACATATTGCGATGTGCAATTCAATACTCGAAGCCCCACGTGTACTGCCTAATGACAATGTATAGTGCACTGAGAAAACGCAACCCAGTCAATAAATTATACAAACAACACCGGCCCAATTCTGGTCGAACTACGGTAAGGATGGCCCATCATTGAGCCAATCCTCGACATAAAGAAAATTAAAAGAATCTGGCTTTAGGCCACTTTTGTGCACATACAGGCTAAATCGGGCCAGAACAACCTCCTGAGGATGGTGAGATGATAGTGCCCGCCAGACAGAGGACCCGAAATTCTGGAGGTCTGAGGCCGAGTACGCTACCTCTCGGTCACGGATGCCCCCCACAATACTGAGTTTTACGAGTAGATGGGGAAGAAACATTTTCGTTTCTTTTAAACCGCCGAAACTGGGAAACGAACCCCAAACTCTAGCGTGGAAGGCAGTGGTGCTAACCACCACCCTAGGGGCCCCGCCCCCTCGACATAATAGTTCGAGGTCGGCTCTCGACGGCTCCATATGCCGGCAACATATTGACTTTCAAATTGGCGAGTTGTGATTACAATGATTTTGGCAATGATTTTAGTATTATTCAAATAATAATATCTAAAAACATTTACATTTAGAAAAGCTCTACATACATACATTTTAAATTATGGCCTATTGCAATTGGTTTTGGCGTGGAGAGATCAATGTATCCTGAGCAAATTTATCATGTATGTTTATGGTTTACTATTTTTTATTTTACTTTTAATTGTTTCCAGCCATTTTTGAACTTTTCCGGAAACTGGTTATGAGTAACATGCATATTACAAATGTTAGCAATATAAATGGAAAACTTTTAAGTGAAAAATCGTAATAAATCGGTCATTTTGAATATTCTTTCCTGCCATCATTGAACTTGTCCAAGACCTGATTACTCTTCCCCCGGAAACAGCACATTTTATTATATGGTAATGGGCTAGCTACAGGATACGGTTTTCCAGATATTACGCATTTAGAAGTGGATAATTGCCGCATGCCATTTTTAATTTAATCGAGTAAGAATTTTCAAGGACATATCTCTCCCTAAAATCGCACGTTTTGTTCAATAGTAATTGTCTAGCGATCTGGCACGATTTTACAGTTAATAAACATATTAAAGTCAAAAGTTGGCCATTTTGAATTGGATCAAGTTGACATTTCCACGGTATATCCTCACTTGAAACCGCACATTTTGTTTAATAGTAATGGTCTAGCTATCTGGCATGGTTTTCCAGTTCTTACGCATATTGAAGTCAAAAGTGGCCTCAGGTCGGTCATTTTGAATTTGATCATTTTGAAGTTGCATTTTTTCATGGTATATCCCTACCTGAAACTGCATATTTCTATAGTAATGTTCTAGCTATCTGGTCCGGTTTTTTAGATATTACGCATATTAAAAAAATGATGACCGATAATTAACCATGTTTGTCGCCATGTCCGAATCTTGCTCAATTTTGAACATATCCCAGCTATAAATGAAATGGATATATGGTATACATTTTCGAGCGATACATGAAAAAATGTTGAGTGAATCGCGGTAACGAGAAAATTTGTTGATCGGAAGTGGCCGCAGTTATTTCAAATTTGATGAAGTTGATATTTTTCATGGTATATCCCTACCTGAAACTGCACATTTTGTTCCATAGTAATGGTCTAGCTATCTGGTCCGGTTTTCTAGATATTACGCATATTGAAAAAAATAATGGCCGATAATTGGTCATCTTGGCCACCGTGACCTAGTTTCTGTCCGCATTTTGCCCATTTTCGAACTCATCCGAGCTATTAGTGAAATGGATATATGGTATAAATTTTGGAGCGATACATAAAAATATGTTGAGTAAATCGAGTTAACGAGAAAATTTGTCGATAAGAAGTGGTCGCTGGTCGGCCATTTTGAATTTGACCATGTTGAGCATTTTCAAGGTATATTCCTACATTAAACTCCATTTTGCCCAATAGTAATGGTCTAGCTATCTAGTCCGGTTTTCCAGATATTACGCATATTTAAAAAATAATGGTCGATAATCTTTGGCCGCTATCACCCAGTTACTGCCCGAGTCTTGTACAATTTCGAACTCATCCGAGCTATTAGTGAAATGGATATATATGTATAAATTCTGGAGCGATACATGAAAAATGTTGAGTGAATCGCGTTAACGGGAAAATTTGTCAATCGGAAAAAGTCAAGGTCATAGGAGTCACAGAAAGGTTAAATGTGAAATTAGTCAAGCTTCAGTCATGTATTGGGATTTGGATAAACCCCGCATGGAGAAGAACAGTTGGGGGAAAAGAAGTTTATATCTAGAAATAATGTGGTTATCTTTATTAAATTTATCAGGTCTAGAGCTAGGTAATAAACTTCGTCGAAGAAGGATAATTTTGGCAAGATATTGGGATTTGGATAAACCCCGCATGGAGAAGAAAAAATGGAGGTAAGGAAGGTAAAATAATAATACAGAAAGTACTCACAGGTCTTTTAGATCTGCAGTTGCCAGAATTTCCCTTCCTCGGCGATGTTTATTAAAACTTATTAACAAAGGGAGAGTTAAGGGGTTTAATTGGTAAAGTCGTCTCCTTTGGTATGAAAGGATGTATCTGGCACGCGTATATTTAACATTTATGTCAAACACTTCAAAATTACGATTGTATTGCTCATTCTTCTGGTGGTGTTGTTGTCAAGAGTATTAGTTGATAAGTTAGCATAATACGAGAACAACATTCCTAATATAAAAAGTTAAGGTGAGACGAAGTTATCAGCAAACTGTTTAAAATGTGTATAGCTTTTGGTTTGCAATGATTGAAGTTGTTTTAATTTAAAAGTAATCAGAAATCATGATAACATAAACAGTAAAAAGGTAAATCTGAAAGGAGCTCTTGATATTATGAAAATGTATTTAGCTCTTGGAAATGGCAGATGTATTTTGTGATATGAGGTCCTTGCTGGTTTGTGACTGAATGCTAATGGAGAAAAAGTTGATATCTGGTGTGGATATCTGAAGTAGGCCCACTGCACATAATTAAAAATGCTTGACAAAAAATCATTTTTACAAGACTACAATGTTAATATTATGTATACAAGAGTAGATGTGCAATTATTATTTGATCTGAATCTTTTAATAGGCCCCAGTTAGCCAGGAATTTTCACGAAGTCTTTATTCTTCAATTTTAATTCTTCTGCCTTAAATAGGCCTAACAAAATCGTCACGGAGTTGTAAAATATCAACTTTTAATGTTTCTTACTCAGCCGTGAAATCTACAGCAGTCATAATCCATTAATATCACATGTAGACGTAATGCACTTTTACTACACCCTCTTACGTAATGCAAATTACGGAAATCACAATACTAGCAGTAGATCGACCCAAGGATAAATACCCATGAAGGCTTTCTCAACTCACACGATCTTTGCTGCAATGTTACTGTATTGTTATCAGGCAAACGTCAAGTCAGGTGTTTGTTGGCTTTATCAAATGTAATGAAATGAAATGAATGGGGTTTTACGCCACATTTGTTCACATATAGGCTAAACTGGTCAAAAGAACCTCCTAAGGGTGGTGATTATATGGATGAGGTGACACTGCCCTCCAGACACATGATTCGAAATTGAGCCCTGTTGGTCTGCGTTATCTCTCGGTCATGTAGGCTGCACACAATATTCAATATTTACGATTGAGCAGGGAGGAAACATTTTGTTCTTTAAAACTTGAATGCCAAAGCAGGAGACGAATCTGGAATCTCTGACTTTCCAAGCAGGCACCAGGGCCCCCGCCCTTTGGTATTGTTGTTACATATATACAAACACATTACCTGATTACTGATATCAAGATGATGTGCTATGTATTCTTGCTGTATGTATCTATAAGCTGATTAGCAAAACGGTTTCAATTATTGATTTTTATGTCATTGATAATGTACTATATTGGTTTAAATATAATTTTTATTGTATTTTTTATATGTGTCGGTAAAACTCACTTATGTAGCACAGAAGCAATTGACAATGTAGGACTATATACATGTAATGATGTGGTCATTTGTGCATATAATACAGATGTTTTAGTTATTAGGGGATGACATGTTATATAATCAAGTGACGAGACAGACAGTTCAAGTGACGATAATTTATTATTTGACTAATTTAAAACATCAAAATATGATTTAACTTTACTGATTGTCTTAAACTTAATATTATATATAGCTGACATATTGGATACTTTATGCTTTGGCACGAGATAACGTCCAAAGAACTTTAATTTAAGCTTATAAGATACCCATGTTATGTTTCGGAATGAGATAAAACCGAATGATGTGTTTAATCCACCAGCTGATGGGTTGGATTTGACCATGAAAGGTACCCTCAATGTTATGTTTGATTATTGTTCTATACCCCTTGGCACATATTTTAAGCTTGGTGCCCAAGCCGGGTTCCTGTCAAATTTCGAGAAATCGCCTTATTTGTGTTTTTGGCGTTCGCGACTCGGGTAAAATCACATATTCTGTGGTTACGTGGGACAGAATGCCCCAAATCATACATACAAGGTACCAAAATGACCGGGGCAAAATGACGATTGCATTGCGGAAAATGTGAGATTTTGGGCTCAATTTCAAGTTTGTTTTTCATTCTACTGAGTCATAAATTATTTTTTCACAAAAACATATAACATCCAACCCCAAGCAAAATAATTATAAAACTGAACCAATTATCTTAGCTTTATTTCGAATAAATTTGAATCTTCTAACCTTTTTCTTTATTTCTCAGTACATCATGTGAGTGACCCCACCCCCCTAAATTAGTAAAACTACTCGATAATGGTATTTTGCTTATTTGATATGATATAACATACTGTTATGCATATATTTGTTACAATTTATTATGTGTTTGAGTTTATGCTATATCTGCGGCTATGTTGATGTTTGGGTTAGATAATGAGGAGCAGCATATATTTACATTTTGTGCTCTTATTAGCCAGAAGTTACATCAATACGCTGGTAAAGCATTCAATCGTATTACTACATCAGTAATTATAATAATACCTAATTTACTATGTGTGCTGGTGCAGCAGTAATACCTATAACCTCATTCACTATAGCTTTAACTACATTACTAAGTGTGCTAGTGCACGTGTATTTTTTCAGCCTTATTCCCAATATATTTAGCTACATTACTACGTGTGCTAGTGCAGCAGTAATTTTCACAACCGCATTCCCAGTACATCTAAATACTTTACTATGTGTGCTAGTGCAGCAGTATTTTTTACAACCGCATTCCTAATACCTTTTAAAGTTACTAATACTATGTGTATGGATTTTTGCATTCAACAGGCTCTTCTGTTTCGTCCATACATTTGCAGAATTTGGAGCAACTGATAGATAGTTTTCTACAATTACACCGTTTAGTAGCACAGTGTTGGCAGTTGCAGACATGTTTTCGGGAAGTTGAGCGATTTTTATTTGATGGCAAAAGCAGGTCATCTTCCATTATACATTCAAAATCAGTAGGGTCCAGGTTGGCTTCAACTTCATCAATAATTGAGCAAATTTGATAACTAATATAAAAGCTTTTGGAAATATGAGCTAGTAAAGCACCTTTTGAGTGTGGTAAGGAGTGGAGGGTGGTATGTTTGGTATGATGGTATAGCCACGATCTCAGCTTGTTTATGTCAGTCAGAGCTGTTTGTTTTTTGAAGACTTGACACAAGTAAGATTCAGCATTTTGAACCTGTGCTTTGAAAGCATACATTGGGATCAAGGATGATCAGAAACACTTCAGATACAAGGTTGGCTTTAAGGACAACTGCTTTTGTACCGGTTTTACTGCTATAATCACAGCCAGTCAGAGCATGCACAGCTGGTATTACTTTGCAGAAATCAGCACCCAACTTTAATGC
This sequence comes from Flabesymbios commensalis, assembly GCA_964017125.1. Lineage (NCBI taxonomy): Eukaryota > Metazoa > Annelida > Polychaeta > Terebellida > Flabelligeridae > Flabesymbios > Flabesymbios commensalis. The sequence goes on from OZ024912.1 coordinate 32,847,720, forward strand.
TAATTTATGGATTGGGATGTAACGTTCTATAGCCATGAAAACCATAGCTCATTGAGACCTTTTCTCCCAAACTCCCTCCAATAATACAGCTTAAGTACCCGAATATTAGTGTCCGCAGAGAGCAGAACTAGTCGTTTGGCACCAGCCTTAGCTGACTCTGCAGCGTGCAAGACAAGGCTCATGTCAGCCTCTTCATAAGGTGAGTTGAGTTCAGGCACATTGTGTACAATTTTGTTTATCACTTTCGTTGCCATTCTATTATCTTGAAAGCTGCCAAGAACGATATCTGTGTAGTTTCCATTTTCTGATGCATGCTGTGTGATTGTATCATACATGAGTAGGCCTACTTGTAGTTTTGTTTTGTTGTCGTTTAGTGGGCAGAAGTGCTCCATATCTTTAGGTATTGGCTCGTGCATTTTCACTTCATCTAGTCCAATAAGGGGTTTCTCTGCACCTGTTCTGCCCATTCTTTCAGAGTCTTTTATGGAGCCATCTTTAGGGGAATCAAATACATACATGTACTCTTCGGTTAGCCTGAGGAGAAATAACATTAGTAGTGTTCACTGTTCTTTCAATCAGCTCTCCAAAAGTTGATATATCTTTTAAGCTGGCCTTCCTCATATGGGCCATAACGTCTACTAGGCATGTGGTGGCCATCTTCCCAGAAGAAAGGGGCCCTGTGTAGTCTTCTGGGGAGAGATGTTTCTCCAGTTCATGCACTAGCTCACTCTTCGTAGATTTTTGCATGAACCCGTCGTCACCAAACAGTGGACTATTCCCCGTTATATCATATGCTAGCAGCTTTTCCATTGTGTATCCTCTTGACTTGGCTATGTCTACCATTTTCTGAATAGGACCACACTCTGGTGGACTTCTTTGTTGTGGATTTCTAGAAATGGTTTGTTTTGTGCAGGTACTTCATAGTCTTGAGGTTTGCTCGGGAGATCCTTTTGAAGATCTTTATTTTTTTGTGACAAAACGCTCCCTCCGACGTTTGATGTACCTGTCATGAACAATTGTTGGAGCCTTAAGAATTTGGTTTCTGATTTGATCTGTAGCTTTTTCTTGTGTTAAAATATGATGTAGTTCGGGTACCAAGACCTGTTGGTTGATATGAAATGGGTTCTCGAGTCGCGTGATGAATGTTATCATCTTTTGAACGCGTTCTTGACATGCTTTTGTTTCACTAGGGATGAACTCGTGATGTAATCCGAGATCGTGGTTTTGCATTCTTATTCCACTAACTCTCGATATTTCTCGATAGAGGTTACTAACACCTAGCATTTCATGGTATATCGTCTCCCACTCTGCTACAAATTTAGCTTCTTGTGTCTTTCCAATGACTCCTCCCGGACTTTTCTTTGATCTTTGAATACTTTGCTTTAAAGCTAAATCTGAGCCCACTGCATTGAATTCACCGATTGCTCGCTTCACTACAAACTGTCCCATCATGAATGCTCTATGTACCTCTGGCGCAGTAACTGAAAGTCGCCTCATATCTTCCAGGTAGGTTTCTCCCCATCTCTTATAGTTTGTGGCATCCATGCCTTCAAAGAGTTTGACTGCCTTCTGCACAGAATCGAGGTGCAGATCCCACATGCCCTCACCGTCTCCTCTAATGAGATTCATTGTAATTGTCAAATATTCTACGAAATTATCCCAGTACGTGAATGTCTCATTTTTTATGCCAGCAACTTCTCTAATTCGTTTGATGCCTTTTTCAATGTCCAGTTCACTGTCTGCTTCAATGAAGGCGAGGCTCAGTAGATTGAAAACAGTGGATCATGGGAATTATATAAATTAAACAAAAATTAGGTTACATAACTTAAATACCGATCCCTTAAAAACCATCCCGATATAAACAAGAAAAAAAGGTGAAAAATATAACAAATAGTAAGTACAGGTCCTCTTTATTTCATTTAAAACATAACTGGACTACTCAGGGTCATTGATAATGGTGTTGATACGTAATAACAAAGGTCATAAAGTCACCCCAAGGCCAAATAATGAATATCGCTGTTATTTGGTATATTGCAAATTTTGGGGGATAGAGTTGCACTAGAGGCTTTTGAGAAGCTGCCAATAGGGTTAAAGTAACATCATTATGCTCAAATGTTAGCTGAATGATAGAAGCAGTTTGTGCAATCAGTGGTAAAGCTATGAGGTATATCACTATTTCACAAAAAAATAATTGGTGACATTCGGAAATTAAAAACAAAGTCAAAATTGGGTCTGAAATGTCACATTTTCACAAATTGTGAGAAATTCACACTCTCAATGCCATATTATAACACACCAAAATTATCGTCGTGCTGCTCCGGTCATTTTGGTACCTCATATGTATGATTTGCGGCATTCTGTGCCACATAACCCCAGAATATGTGTTTTTACTCGAGTCGCGAACGACAAAAACACAAATAAGGTGATTTCTCAAAATTTGACAGGAACCTGGCTTGGGCACCAAGCTTAAAATATGTGTCAAGGGGTATAGAACAATAATCAAACATAACATTGAGGGTACCTTTCATGGTCAAATCCAACCCATCAGCTGAAGGACTAAAGGCCCGATTGTCAGAAGGCCCGTTAGTCAGAAAATAAGTAAGGATGACTGGTCAGAAGGCCCGTTTGTCAGAAGGCCCGTTAGTCAGAAAGTCAGATAATTACCTCATCGAAATCATCTCAAATGTGAACAACCCTATGACCAATTATTTGTCTTTATTTATTTACTTGTGCCAGTAACAACGTCTAGCACTTTCATAAGGGTTGCGTTATTAATAGGTCACTCATTATGTTTTTGAACCTAATGTTGCTGACGTAATTCCCAGCTTCAAATGAATGAAAACTACCCATAATAAATGGATCAAGTGGTTATTGCCAAGCTGTCTGTAAATACCAGTGAATTTTCTACATATAGGAACAAGATAGTATAATAATAATAATTGCATATCGTATGCAGCAATGTACACTCCATGTCTTTGAACAGGTTGGAACAATGTAGATATGAACAAGCAATATCATCAACATACTGCTTCAAACGCGAATAGGCCTACCTAAATTTTCAAACTTGCTGAGAAAAAATGGTCGAGATAACAAGAGACTGCTAATAGATTATAATGAGATTCAAATTTTACGCTGGTCTTAATTAACACGGTAATAATATATACTGCAATCACATTATATAATAGTTCTCCCGTGCTTAGGTAAACTTCACTTTCTCGAATATAAAACAAGGATTTCCACACAAAAGAGTCGACAAATAATGCTAGTTATGATACATTTATGAGCGCTTGACATAAATTAAACAGATGGCTACAAACTCCAATTAAAACATCTTGTGGGGTTTTCTCATGACACATTTTTCACACCTATTTCAGTAAAGTTTATATATATGCAAAAAAGCATAGTGCTAAAAAAAGCGCACCCATTGCTGAAAATAACCCAGCCAAGTAACCAACCAGTCATCAATAATGCTAGTTTTCAATATAAATGTACGATCTACGAACCATCGTGATTTTTTTTCAAGATCATATCCAGATCATATCAACTTATTACGAACTAATAGTCGAGAGTATATACTAATGTCCCAGAGACGCAACATTTGATCTATATGGGTTTTACTCTCAGTTTTGCAATTTGTTTGCGTATAATTTTTTCACAATTTAATTTTCATGGCTATTTTTCTCTTTCAAACTATTTATTAAATTACCGATTTTTTTGAAAAACTCGTATGGACTCAGTCAGCATTTTCTAAGTATATTTGAGTAATTATTTTATGCACAACTCTCAATATTGCTTTATCAATAGCTGGACAACAAACGTTTCAATCAAAATAATATAGTCACCCCCCTCTCCACATGCCCAGAAATCAAATGCAGCGTCCCCTAGAATTGTTCAATGCCCAATGAACAAATTCTGCCTTCTGACAAAAAGGCTTAACTGATTTTCTGACTATCGGACCTTCTGACTAGCGGGCCTTCTGACTAACGGGCCTTCTGACTAACGGGCTTTCTGACTAACGGGCCTTCTGACCAACGGGCCCCTCTTGACTAAAGGGCCTTCTGACTAAAGGGCCTTCTGACTAAAAGGGTGTCACCGTTCACCCCAACCTCACATCATGACACATAATTAATTTCATCAACGGTTTGCACCGTTTTTAACATATTACAGTCACTTAAAGGGACCCCTTGGGATGAGACATTTTCAATGTTGTCAATTTTGAAAATTTAATTTATATGAAGCTATATAGCCTACTGATCTTAAATGAAAATACGAAAAAGTCAAAAAACAACTTGAAAGCACCGAAAAAGAGTGAAATAGCTGTATTTCCAGGTCGTATATTGCCATGTAAACAAAACAAGTCAGCGATATTCAGCACTTTACATCACATATTCCCACGTATCAGACGGTAAGATCAAACCAGTCGCCGCTAATTGGTGTCTCATAGTCAGGACACGGGAGGACACACCTGCAGCACTGATTGTCTACTCAACGCTGGGCCGATGCCATCAGCATGTGGCCCAATGCTGTGAGAACATTCAATCGTCCTTCAGGTATACAAATAGTTTGTTTGGGTTACTTCTGGATTCATAGAAATGTTGATTAAAAATATTTGTGAAAATATGAAAATTCTGAAAAAAATAAAAACATGATCCGTGGGATACACTACTTCAGTACAGAATTAAAAACGAAAATTGATGTCATCCCAAGGGGCTGCTTTAAACAGCATTGGCTAAACGTCTCGTTTTTGTAGAGTCACTGGCAACTCGATACACTGACACAATGTTGGTCCAATGCTGGAACAGTGTCATAAATGATGGCAAAACATTTAACCAACATTGGATCATGTTGACTGCCTAGAACCAGCATGGCATAGAACGCTTCTGCTCACAGCAAAACCAAGTATCTGCTTATTTCACAAGTGTGCAGATACTGTCTGTTGAAAAACAAGAAGGAGGCAGTGACATCAGCGTAAAGGAAGTATATACTTGCTTTACAAGTGAGAAAATACAGCCTTTTGGCAGCGCTATGACAGGAAGAGCCAGTTAAAAAGCAGTAAATGCCTAGTTTACCAGGCACCCGATAATGTTTTTTTAAATTTGAACAGGCAGAACAGATGTTAAACGTAAGTTAACGACAGACGTTTGCTCTGAAACTCAGCCTAAAAACTTGGAGACTCTGTCTCCAAGTTGAAAACAGCAAGAGCACACTCTACAATAGCCCGCCGCCATTTTTGAATTTAAAGTTATTATTGCGGCCCCAAGGTCAAATTATTGACGTGAAATGCACAATAAATGAGCCATTTTGCTTTTTTTCAGCCATTATTAAACTTGTCCGAAAACTGGTCTTTAGTAACATGCATAACAAATTTCGGAGGAATACATTACAAACTTTTCATGTTATCGCGCCCACAAGGTCAAATTATTGACGTAAAATGTAAAAAATCGCAATAAATCGGCCATTTTGATTTTTTTATAGCCATTATTGAGCTTGTCTGAGAACTACTTATTAGTAACACGCATAACAAATTTGAAGAGGATACATGAAAAACTTTTCAAGTTATCATGCCCACAAGGTCAAATTATTGACGTAAAATGCGAAAAATCACAATAAATCGGCCATTCAAATTTTTTTCAGCCATTATTTCCCTTGTCCGTGAACTGCTTATTAGTAACATCATGCATAACAAATTTGAAGATGATACATGTTTGGAAAATTAACTTTTTAATTTACCGCACCCACAAGGTCAAATTATTGACGTGAAATGCGAAAAATCGCAATAAATCGGCAATTTTGAATTTTCTTTAGCCATTATTGAACTTGTCCGAGCACTACTTATTAGTAACATGAATAACAAATTTGAAGATGATACATGGAAAACTTTTCAAGTTATCGCGCCCACAAGGTCAAATTATTGACGTAAAATGCAAAAAATCGCAACAAATCGGCTATTTTGAATTTTTTACAGCCATTATTCAACTTGTCCGAGAACTACCTATTAGGCCTAGTAACATGCAAAACAAATTTGAAGAGGATACATGGAACACTTTTCAAATTATTGCGCCCACAAGGTCAAATTATTGACGTAAAATGCGAAAAATCGCAATAAAGCGGCCATTTTGACTTTTTTCAGCCATTATTGAAATTGTCCTAAGAACTGCTTATTAGTAACATGCACAACAAATTTGAAGACGATACATGAAAAACTTTTCAAGTTATCGCGCCCGCAAGGTCAAATTATTGACGTAAAAGGCGAAAGATCGCAATAAGTCGGGCATTTAAATTTTGTTCAGCCTTTATTGAACTTGTCCGTGAACCGGTCATTAGTTCCATACATAAAACATTTGAGAAGGATAGGCCTACATGAAAAACTTTTCAAGTTATCGCGCCCACAAGTAAATATCAACGCCGATGGCGATGCAAACGCCGGCGACGCTGAACTAAAATTGCAATAGCCCATCTTTTTTAATTAAAATTGAAAGGCGGGCTAAAAAATGATCGCCATTTTCTCGAAAATCATTGAATCGTCACTACTACGTGGTCAGGCAGGTAATAATGCCTACATACAAAATCACAAATGATTCAGACCAGCGATTCGATTCAGTCTTGTAGATATCAGGGCGACAGGCCAGGGTATGGACGAGGCGGCGGCCATGCACGGCGGCGCCGCCGCTGCCGGACGAAACCGTACACAAACAAAAGCCTCCCCCTGGTAGGGGGGGGGGCATTAATAAGATCATCATGCTGCTTTTTTATCATGTGTATAGTTTTACACATACTGCATAATTTTCCACGAGTAGGCGGTAGGCCTACATCTGAAATCCTCCAACGGTTTAAATACGGTAAGATATCTAATTATGGTATAGTTACAGTTATAGCAGTTTTCTGCGGTTTTATATTTTTGTGAAGACAATATGCCTACATACCATAAACTCCCAACGTTTATAATATTTCGATAGTGTTATTATATGTGTGTATAACGTCATTATCATATTATAATTAACATTTAAATACCATGGTAATAACATGAATAACAGCCACATTCTTGTCGACTCAGCACGCATGTAGGCCTATACTAGTACTCGAGACGTTGCCCAATTATAAAATGTTTCTTTAGGACGGTAGGGGCATATTTACGTGTAGGCCTACTGTATAATTAAACAGTCTTCATATTGCTTGCAATGGGGGTAAAAACGAAAAACAATCAAAACGTTTATATCAAGTAAACCGGATACTATAATATCATCAAAACAATAAAAACGGTGATAAATAAATATGAAGATCGCCCATAGTGCAGACGTCAAAACAAATATCACAGTTATCATCATTAACAATATTTAGATTAATTGGAATGAATAAAATAGTAGACAATAGGATTTAAAAACATATACAACAACACACTTGCACTATATAAGTCATTGGGCGCTAAATCAATAATAGAAAAAATACAAAAGGTATTTGGGTTCTAATGTGCCTGTTTACACCAATTCAAATATATTGAGTGAGTCTTTAGCAACCGTTGTTATTATCTATGCAGCTAGCATTGTTAACCACTGAACAGCTAAATATGAGTAATTTCCACGCACTTGAAGTTGTGGATCGCGGTAGCGAGACACAACTTCAAGTGGGTGAAAATTTAAATTATTTTACTTTGCCCTCCAAGGGTTAACAAGAATACAATGACAAATACTTTCACGTCCTCGACAGATATAATAAATCATATTGCAAAGAGTGTGTGATGCATCTCCAGTCTTTTGATTCCGTGGAGATACACGTCGTTATCCCACCTGGCAGAGTTCAAGTACGAATAACTTTGCACTACCACCCCGCATCTTTAAATGATGATAATCAATTACGATCTCGGAATGTTTTATCTCCTTATCAGCACGTTTTGCAATTCTCAGTCCATATATAATCTAGTAGTGGTTTGAATGATAGCACTTGACCTCACATTGAGCCAGTGTGGCATAATTAATCTTTTTTCTACGTATGTTACATAAACGAGCAAGGCCAGTTATAATCAGTATTATAAAATGCTACGCAATTCTGTCCATTTGCTAATCAAATTTGCAATTGATTAGCAAAATATTGATACATCAATGATAAGGATGTCTAGCAAGTTACAACTCAGATGAGAAAAATGCTATTCAATAATTTTCAAACATATGTTTCCCTGTAGTATATGAAGAATAATTCATAGAAATAGAAATCCCACGCAAGATTAATGGCTTAGAGCTACCAGTTAGGTTTGTGTTAACTACCATTATTCGCTTCAAAACAGTTTGTTCCGAAATGGTCTCAGGCAACAGTTGAATGACTTCAGCAATAATAATGAATCTTACATTGAAAGGCCAACCTTTCATAAATTGAATTATGTCGTTAAACATAGGATGTCACAATACACATGCATAATTATAACAATAGTGCAAACAAAATGGTCAGTCGGCATCTCAGACGTAGACACAACACTGACCCAACGTCTGTTGAAATGTGATAAATAAAGAATAAATAAGTAGCCCCTAAGCTGAAATATGTGTCCTAAACAAACTTATAATATCAGTGAAAAATCACCTAATGTGCGTGATCCCCTTAACCCTTTGCCCGCCAAGTTGTTCAATTTAAATTTCCATTCACTTGGAGTGACTTGAAGTGGGCGAACATTACTCATCTGTGTTTCACCCTTAGAGCACTGAGCTATTCAATTTAAAATTTCAGTCACTTGAAGTTGTGTCTCGCTACCGCGATACACAACTTCAGGTGACTGAAAATTTGTATTATTTGTGAAATTTAAGTCCCAATATATATCAGTGTTTGAAGATTAAAGGCATATTTTATTTTTAACAACTGGTTATCAGGGGTTTACAGGTGCTAAAAAACACAGAATGTCTACTGTAGTCGAGTCAGTGTTCTAAGGGTTAATTTGAGATCAAAGAATTGCAAATGTTTAACCCTTTGAGTCCGGGCGACGCTTTTAAGCGCATTCATACTGTTTTTCCACAACTAAAATTTGACAGAAATTGAACAAATATGCATGTATAAATCTTGAGTAAAGCCCCCATTGTGAAATTTAGCAGGTTTAATTTTAATGTGAGGAGGTATTTTCCTTTCATTTGAAGTTGGCAATTGCGTGAGCAATGCCAACTTCAAATGAAAGGAAAATGCTAAGTAGTAATGAAGCACTTAAAGAGTTAAACACTCATTTCCTTCCCAATTAGTGATTTGACCGGATAATGAAACGGACGGTCATAGTGGTGATTAGCAGGCAACGGGTTAAAATAGTCTACATACTGTACATGTCCACATTAAAGAGAGTTCAATGTTTAAAGCTATAGACAACTCAATGTACGTTTCTGGTTTTAGTTGTACCCCAGTTGCCTCTATCTCTGTAAGCAGCGCGGTGCTTTCTGGGTACAGATGTATCCCGCTGTTCGTACACAGTAGACTACTCCTTTAAATGTCCACTCATGGCTATATTCAATAAAACAATTCTGAGTACAGGTGCAAAGCACGAGTTGCTTCTTTTGAAGATGGGATGGATCTTGGCCCTCAGCAAAACTCAAATAGACGCAGTCCTTAAATAAGCTATTAATAATTAGTTAAGTATTTACTCATATAAAAAAAAGAAAAAATATAGAATTCCATGTTAAATGATTGCACGCTACTTCACAAAGTAATGTTTTTCTTGTCATCTGTATTGATGTTAACAGTTGAAGGATCATTGTCTCTCGGATAAAGTCTAGCAAATAGTAATAATATTGCAAATATGAGAGTTGTCATGAGAACGGTGGCTAAGCAGACATACACCATAGCCATATGAGTATATGTTTCCATGAGGTACCCCACTAATGGCGGTCCAGTCATTCCTCCCAGGGAGCTGCCTATTAGAAACAGTCCTGATGCCATACCGGAAACTCGCAAGTGACGAGAGCACCAGAGTAAAGCAGAGGCGTAAGTTGTTGAGATACAGAGTCCTCCAAGAGCGGCAGAGAGCCAGATCACCCAGGAGGGTACCATACCATACGGCATGAGGATACACCAGGCACACAGACCCATTAACATGTTGATCAAGATCATACAGTGGGCTGACATGTACGTGGACACACATATACCTGCTAAACTGCCAGCCCCCTGTAGCAGCCAGAACAACGAGGTGATGAGTGAGCCATTCCTTACACTCCAGTTCATGCCACTGGTGACAAAAGTGGCTAACAGTAAAGACGGCACGTCCTCAAGCCACTGGAAGAACACGAAAAATGTGAACAGAACTGATAGAATAACCAGATTAAAAGTCCTTCTCTGCGGACGATAAGAACTAGTCCTTCCCACTTTAAATGGTTTGTCACTGACAAAAAAGCGGAATGTTCCTCTACATAGTTTCTTCAGCACAAGTATGCTGAAGCCTATTGATGTAGCAATGATGAGAATTCCAACAGTCAGAAAGGCAAATCTCACTAATCCATCATCTACACTATCTGCATTTCTAATTGTCATATCTTGTTCTGTATAATTGGAATTCAACACATGAACGGAATCAGCTACCAATGTATAGTTTGTAGATATTGCATTTGTGAAGTTACCTCCGGTAGAATAATTAGCAGCGTTTTCCAGGAATTGGTTGTTGGATTTTCGAAGAGGAGATAGAAAAAAGGTGATGAGCATAGGGGCACACGTTGATCCTAAAGACCATAAACTGTGAAGTCCAACTAATACAGGGTTCTTCTTTTTTGATCCCTGCCATGTATCCATACAATACGGTTGCGATCCTGTAACAGATCATAGTATAGAAAGCGTACTTATATAAGGTTTTGTAGCATGAAATGAATATTCTAATGTTGAACTATATAGAATATTAAAATTTAGTCAGCTCGAGAAGTAGGGTTGCTATCATACATATACATCATTTAGAATACCTAAAAGGCTGTATGATTTGACACCCACCGTAAAATATACAAACCAAAGTCTAAGATAAGACTTGCTGGGACAATTTCAAGATATCTATTTATAGAATACATTAGGTATAGTCAACTGTTAAAATATGCAGGATATGAACGCAATAGTGCCCATGGGTACTAGTATACCATAAGAATCATGATAATACAATATGCATTTCATACCCAACGCCACATTAAGAGTAAGTTCCCAAATTATAGCAAGTCGATATATACTTGAGCGACATCTTTCAGTTAATAATTCCACTGATTCCCTTATCTGGGCTTTGGGTTTGAAAGCCAACAGACTGTATTACTGCGGGGATCTCGAAACAGCTGACCCCCACGCATGTATTGACAGGAGGGTTTTCCCAGCAAACAGTTTACACTCATACAATGTTGGTTTAATGTTGGGCCAGCATCGCAGATGTTGGTCTTACATTAAAACAGCGTTGGGTGAGTGTCTTGTTGGAGTAAGTGAATATTTGCTTACGTCGCTTTCTGCACAATCATGGCAATATTGCGACAGAAGGAGACCCTACTTTTTTCGAATGACTTCAAGGGTTCTTTATAGTGCACAGTACCAAAGCCGGTATTGCACACTCCAGGCCTTTGTACAGTTTGGAGCACTGTATAAAACCTCGATGACACACATCCGACCCGGCCGGGATTCAAACCCAGTACCTCAACCGGACTAAATGAGCCATCGGGGCCGGTCGTTTCGTTGGAGTATTATCCATAGTCTTGTAATCAGGTTGAATTACTCAGCTGAATACAATCAACCTGTACTGTAAACTAAAGGCCTACATGTGATCTACTCATGCGAATTCAGAACATGACTGTATCTTTAAGCCAGCAAGTACAATGTTTTGACCCTCTGATGAATTAATATTCAGTTAGTGGATAACGGTCCTCGATAACATATGACAAATAAAGTACCCCTATGTCTATTTAGATCAGATTATCAGTATAACAATGCGAATTTATAAAAAAGTACTAGCTATATTAATATGATAATTTATTAACTTTGTACAAATATTTCCAATATCATATAGCTCTGGTTGTGGCCCTGTATATTAGCTGCCAAATGTTGTAGCCGTAAACGAATGTTTTCTTTACAGTCACGAACTTATGCAATGGTACCTGAGAACACATGATTACAAAATGTGAAGGTACGCACCTCGCACATGCGTGAAGACGCGCCTGACTTGCAGTAACGATGGCTTAGGGGAGTCTGACTATCTGTTACGACAGAAAAATCTCTTTTTTAAAAAGTCCCAAAAACACAAATTATGAAAAATTTAAACACACGGAAATTATCCAAGCTACAGTATTTGGCATTTAAACATTCCTATACCTGCATCTATGTAGCCCATGGTGACGCCTTGTATGCTCATGAAGATACAAAATACGAGCACACTGCGGGCCCAAGGCGCTAGTGCTGTACATAACCCACTGAGAATACCACCAACAGCAAATTGCATCTCACGGTCCAATCTGAAAAAAAAGTAAAACTAGATATGACTGAAACAGTATGAAAGCATCCCCAAGAATTAGAGTTAGACCCCGAAATATAAATGGCTTCAAAATATCTCGTTATTGTTTATTCAACTGTGACCATAAGCGCTGGGGTTTTATTGACATGTGGTCATTATGCAATTGTTTGGTAAGCTGCCTTTATCATATATCACTGAGGTTAAAAAAATCCCCCCAGGCCCCCTCCCCCCCTGAAAATGCTGCCCCTAAATACATTTTCTAAACTTTGAGAACCTTTCGCAACATAATTTTTTTAAGTGCTGCGGCAGCCATTTTGTTTTTAATGGATTCATCCCAAAAGTTAATCAGATCATCCAAAATACTTAGAGAATGAACACAGCAAATTTTATTGCAATCCAACCAACGGTTCATAAGTTATCGCGCCCACAAGCTTTTTGGGCGGCTATCTTGGAAAATGACATTTTTTGGCTCGGTGCCAAAAAGATATATGGGAAGAATTGCCCTGTGACATAGGTCATATACGTGAAACATAAAAAAAATTTATCAGTAAACTTTTTAGTGAGAGCTACAAAAAAACTACCCCCCCCCCCCCCGGAAACACTTGCCACCTAAAAACTTTTCTAAACTTGGAGAGACTACTCTGATATAAAAATAATAATTATTTAAAATAATGAGAAAAAAATAGCCCCCCACCCCCTCCATGTCAATTATTTTTTTCAGTAGTTCAGTTTTCGCATATTTACATATTATGCTAAAAGTGTTCAATTTTTTTATTAGATATTTTATGAATAGCTGCTGTACCATTCATGAGTCTACATGCCAATTGACAAATACTAAATAATGCTCTACACATGAAATTACTGTGTGATTTGACGTTACACGCGAAGATAAACATGACGGAAAAATCCCTTTCTGTAACTTTGTCACGTGTCTCTTAATTGTTCTGATGCGGATCCTTACTATGATCTGAGTATAAATACAGCCTGCGAAAAAATATTCTAGCAGACTGAAAACTAGTAGTTAAATTTCTGATCAGATAGCAAGATGACTGTTAAGACTTATATCATTCAACACAACGTAATGTACGCCAGACGCTGGATGTATGTTTTCTTACTTGACACCATTGGCAGAGTTTGATACATCAAAGTATGATTAATTTATTAAATGATAAATGTCTCATGTGGGAATACAAGCTGATTATTACATTTTAATATTGTTTTATGTTTAATATACTATGAGAGACATATCTTGCTAATAGTACAATATTTTTCACTAGCATGTAACAATTTTTCATGCAACCGTACACGCATCAAAATCCAACATGTATGCAACACCTATCAGTTATGGTGTACACTCCTTCGTGAAAGTTTTTTATTAATTATTCAAAATTTTAATACCAGTAAAAGAGATTCAATTAATAAATTATGTATTAAGTACGGGTGCTAATACCCTAGTTGTTTTATTATTCTCAATACAATTTTGATACAAACAGAGCTGAAATATCTCTCATTTTTGATAGAGTCGTTTTGTTTGATATAAATGTCCAAGTCTTGTATTGTACCCCCGACCAATCGTGGAGTACTTCAGCCTGTCACATGACGAGATCAACCAATCACCGCCGTCATTCAGTTGTTATTTAATTCAGGGGTATTGCGACTGTATTCAATAAACCTTCACATTACATTTTGCATTGTGGGCTTAAATTATTTATGTACAAATAAAATGTTTACTTCAATAATGTGGTAAACAAGACTACATAAGTCCAGGAGCTCCCGCGACGAATTAGAATTTGATTTAAGCAATTTTGTGTAGGGTTTTTAATGTAGTCCTAGGCTAGGTCAAAAATCAAGACGCAAGACAACTAGGTCTAAGAAGCTCAGTCTAAGAGTAAGATAAGAACTAGACAGTCTGTCAGAGATTGCAAACATCCATTGAAATTATTGATCCTAATCAGTATCCCAGTAATGGTCTACCTATCTGGCATGGTTTACCCGATATCAGGCCAATCGAGTTAACTAATAGCTGATTTACGGTCATTTTGAATTCGATATAAATTAGTTAAAAACTTAGGGTGCATCCTCCCCCGAAACCTCAAATTTTGTTTTATAGTAATGGACTAACATCTAACACAGTTTGCAAAATATTGGGCATGTGAAAGTAAATAATGGCCGATAGGGGGCCATTTTGAATTTGAACGAGTCAGAATTTTTCAAGATGCATCCTCAGCTGAAATCTCACATTTCATTCTATAGTAATGGTCTAGCCATCTAGCACGGTTCACCAAATATCGCCCATGTGAAAGTGAATAATGGCCGATAGGAGGCCATTTTGAATTTGATCGAGTCAAAATTTTTCAAGATGCATCCTCTCTTGTAATCTCACATTTTGTTTTATAGTAATGGTCTAGCCATCTAGTACGGTTACTAAAAACCGGCTATGTGAAAGTGAATAATGGCCGATAGGCGGCCATTTTGAATTTGATCGAGTCAATTTTTTTCAAGATGCATCCTCTCTTGTAATCTCACATTTTGTTTTATAGTAATGGTCGAGCTATCTAACACGGTTTACCAAATATCAGCAATGTGCAAGTAAATAGTGGCCGATAGGCGGCCATTTTGAATTCGATTGAGTCGAAAGTTTTTAAAAGGCATTCTCTCTCGAAACGTCACATTTTGTTTTATAGTAATGGTCTAGCTATCTAGCACGGTTTACCTGATATCAGGCCTATCGAGGTAAATAATGCTGATTGTCGGCCATTTTGAATTCGCAAGTTAAAAATTTTCAGGGTGTATCCTCCCCCGAAAACTCACACTTTGTTTTATAGTAATCAGGTAATGGTCTAGCCATCTAGCACGGTTTACCAAATATCAGCCATGTGAAAATGAATAATGGCCGAAAAGGCGGCCATTTTAAATTTGATCAAGTCAATTTTTTTCAAGATGCATCCTCATCTGAAATCTCACATTTCGTTTTACAGTAATGGTCTAGCCATCTAGCACGGTTGACCAAATAACGGCCATGTGAAAGTGAATAATGGCCGAAAAGCGGCCATTTTGAATTTTATCGAGTCAAATTTTTCCAAGATGCATCCTCTCCTGAAATCACACATTTTGTTTTATAGTAATGGTCTAGCCATCTAGCACGGTTTACCAAATAACGGCCATGTGAAAGTGAATAATGGCTGATTGGCAGCCATTTTGAACTTTGACAAAATGATTTTTTTCAAAATACATCCTCTCCTGAAGCCTTACAATTTGTTTTATAGTAATGGTGTAGATATCTTGAGCGGTTTTCATGATATTCCACAATATCAGGCCTGTCGAGGTGAATAATGGCTGATAGGCGGCCATTTTGAATTTTATCAACTTCAATTTTTTCAGGATGCATCCTCTCCTGAAACCTTACAATTTATTTGATATTAATGGTGTAGCTATCTTGAGCGGTTTTCATGATATTCCGCAATATCAGGCCTGTCGAGGTGAATAATGGCCGATAGGCGGCCATTTTTAATTTTATCGACTTGAAATTTTTTAGGATGCATCCTCTCCTGAAACCTCACAATTTGTTTTATAGTAATGGTGTAGCTATCTTGAGCGGTTTTCATGATATTCCGCAAAATCTTTCAGTCGGATTTACCGATGTTGTAAATTAGGTCAAAGTGCTGGGTCAACTTCAAGGTCAAGGTCCAAAAACCTGAAAAGGGACCTTAGAGAACATGTATGTGCAATATGACTGTCATCGGCCCAGTACTTTTCGAGATCTGCTCCGGAAACGAAGTGCGCGTCAAAACATCTAAATAGGTCATAGTTCTGAACCAAAAGTAGGTCAAAGTTCAAATACCCCAAAAGGCACAACTAGACCCCCTAGGGGTGTTGTGTGTAAAATTAGAACACAATCGGACAAGTACTTTCAGAGATATGCTCCGGAAACGAATTGTTTACGGACGGCCCAACGGCCCAACGGCCCAACGCCGTCACATCATCATTTTCTCCTCTGCAACCTTGCGTATTGAATTCAGATTAAAAATATTTTAACCCGTCCATTAGCCACCTGGAAGTAACCCACATACCAAAAATTGTTATCCTAGCTTATTTTCTCACAAAGTTATAGGCAAAAGAAGAGGCCAAAAAAAAACGGAGGTAGAATCCATAGCTCCCTTCGCTCACCTACGGTGACGGCGGGAGCTAATTATGTCGTCTGCTACCGGAAGTGACATACAATAGTGTACATACCGACATGCAATGATTACGTCTATACACGGTAGTACGCCGTGCTATAAATGATATTGTCACAAAATCTAGAAAACACGTGACATCTACCAGTCGTCCATCCAAGATTGAGTATGACTTACCTATCGTAAAACAGTCCGGCCAGGAGTGACCCCACCAATGACCCGCCACTTTGGGCGGTGAAAACCACAGAGATGCGAGCTGTATTCACTCCCAGAAACTCCTCCATGTTGGGTAGTGTGGGCCCGAGAACAGATGCCGCCAGACCCTGTCATACAATATGATTGCTCATAGATCAGATGAATTAGGTATCAAAACAATATATCAGTGCAATTGCTTGTACAGTGTATTTATAAGGGATTTAGCTAGAATAATCATAGGACTAGGTGTTTACCAATTTACGGTAGGTATAGATTATTCAGGTACTAAACAAACAACAGTTACTGTTGAGCCAGTACAGGTATTAAAGCTATTAGTCAATTTGAGGTTATTATTCAAATATGAATGAATGAATGAATGAATGAATGAATGAATGAATGAATGAATGGATGGATGGATGGATGGATGGATGGATGGATGGATGGATGGATGGATGGATGGATGGATGGATGGATGGATGGATGGATGGATGGATGGATGGATGGATGGATGGATGGATGGATGGATGGATGGATGGATGGATGGATGGATGGATGGATGGATGGATGGATGGATGGATGGATGGATGGATGGATGGATGGATGGATGGATGGATGGATGGATGGATGGATGGATGGATGGATGGATGGATGGATGGATGGATGGATGGATGGATGGAGCTTTAGCTTTTCACTTGTGTGCACATGCATTAAAAACTGGGTCATGAGAACGTGATGAGATGAATCAGATGACACAGAATTCGACACGTGAGCCAGGGGTTCTGAGGCCGAATGCACTAAAGAGTTGTTCAAAAACTAACAAAGCAGCCATATGTTAACGTGGTGTCCGGTGATTTCGGACCTCGACTATTTCGAACTGGTGATTTCGGACGCCAATCGGTGAATTCGGATGGTGATTTCGGACGGTGTGCGGTGAAATCGGACGGTGGTTTCGGACGGTGTGCGGTGAATTCGGACGCCGCGTTGATTTCGGACGGCAATTTTGGACGGTGTGCGGTGAATTCGGACGCCCAGCTCAGTAGTCTTTTATATCACTATTTTGGTACTAATATCGCTATTTTCGGATGGTGATTTCGGACGATGATTTCGGACGGTGATATTGGACGGTGTGATGTTTAAAACATACCCTAGCATGTTGAACGGTATGATGTTTAAAACTCTTTTATCTGACTATTTCTGTACTAATATCGGTAATTTCGGACGGTGATTTCGGACGGTATTATTTATAGGGAAGCCTAATATGACAAATAAAATATATAGAAATATCATTTTATATATATACAAAAATAGATGCTACATACATAAATTGCTATACAATAAATTATACTTTGTCATCTTTATAAGCACATCATTTTATATATACAAAATAAAGATATATATTAACATAAATGAATGTATAGATATGTATAGTGATAAAAGTTATTTTATCTATGGTTTCGGTGCGGGAAACATATGGGTCATTATCAAATTGGAGCACATTTCGGGAGTTCTAAAAAAGGAAATTTGTTTTGTGTGAATTTGTTATTTTTCATACCATATAGTAAATAAATTGGAGCTTACCAACTATTATTTATGGCGCAGGAATAATTTGAATAGCTTGGCCGTATGTGATTGTTATAGCGTACTTGTACATACCGCTGCCAAGGTCGAAAGTATGTTATCTTCTTAAACATTTATTCAGCTTAAGATGTATATATGGGAAATACCCAACAGATACGTTTATAATTATTATCATGTTGTTTGCTTGAAATAGATAGTTACATACAGCAACTTAGAAACGGTTTGTGACATACCGTATTTTCACATAGCCCATTTTTCTCTTCATACAGTCAATTACATTAAGTGATTAGGTGAGATGGAAGACATATCAATGTACAGAGAGTTGCACCGTTACTATTACATGCCACACCGTTACTACTATATGTCACACCGTTACGAATATGTGTCACACCGTTACTTTCTACTGAGGTTATCGTGTGACAGTAACGGGCTGACTGATTACTAGACTTACTAGGTTTTCCTTGACGTTATCCCCTATTGTAGCTTGGTATTCTTACGAACAGTAATGACCACAGGGTAGATATATACAGTATAAAAATAATGATATACAGCGTGTATAAAAACATATAAATTCTATGGTTTAATGCTCGGCCACCGTCGCAGACGATGATCAACGTCTAGTGTTTGCTGTCAGCGCGGCGAGCAGCACTTGAGATGTTATTTTTATGAATGATAAATTTAACTGAGGGGCCTATTAAAGTTATTGACTGACTCACTAATCATGCTAATAAGAATTGTAGATAGGAGTTCAAAGAAGTGTTTGAACAAGTATAGGCCTACTACTATTGTCTAACTGTCCGCATTGTTTACAATATGTTTGTTCAACATTTATGTGTGACAGCGGTCAGTCTATGCTGGACGCGCGGGCCGTGAACGCAGACACACCGGATCGTTAACCCTCTGCGTCCCGATAACCATGACAACAAGACAGACGTGTATTCCACGTCAATTATTTGTTTTAAAATTTAACATGCATTGAGAATTACTTTAAATCCGATTAAGGTCATTTCTCAACTACAACTAAAAAGTGGAGTGTTGTGTTGTATAATTATAACATATTCGTAGGTTACGATAGGCTTATTGCAGCACGCAGACTGTAAAGGGTCTTAAATCGTGGCACGCGTTATCAGCAAGTTATTAACCCTTATTCTGCTGATGGTCACAGTCAACATCCTAAAATAGAATATTTATTGTTTAAATAATTATCATTTTTTTATTTTCCGCTAATAACGTGCTAGGGTCGTGAAAATGATATTAATTATAAAAACAATTATCTATAATTTTCATCCATTTGAAAATTGTACTTGCATTGACCGCAGTGACGAGAGTGAACTTGCCGTTTTACCACAAAAGTATGACCGTTGTCTGCGAAGTGGAACCTCAAAGGTGTGTGATGCGCATAAAAAATAAAAATTCGATTATATTGTATATAAATATATGTATCAAAATATATTTTGTATATATAAAATGATAGGCCTATGTGACGATGACAAACGTTCTTATTTATGTACATATATATCATAACTGTACCGGTATATCACTGATTTTTGTATTTCTAAAATGATATGCATAAGTATTTGAAAAAAGATGACTATAACTGTATTAGGTTTCCTTATGCATAATACCGTCCAAAATCACCGCCCGAAATTATCGATATTAGAACAGGGATAGTCATATAAAAGAGTACTCTGTTAAGGTTTTTTATACATCACACCGTCCGAAATCACCGTCCTAAATCACCTCCAGAAATCATCATCCTTAATTAGCAATATTAGTACCAAAATAGTGATATAAAAGACTACTAAGTTAGGCGTCCGAATTCACCGCACACCGTCCGAAATAACCGTCCGAATTCACCGCGGCGTCCGAATTCACCGCACACCGTCCGAAATCACCGTCCGATTTCACCGCACACCGTCCGAAATCACCGATAGGCGTCCGAAATCACCAGGTCCGAAATGCTCGAGGTCCGAAATCACCGGCAGTCGTTAACGTCAGTCGGCCATGTTGATTTATAGACTCAGTGCAATATATAAACTAATTATTCGTGTTAAATTTTTCGTCATTACATTGGATATTTTGTATAATCTTTGTATATTTGTTGTAGCGTAAACAAATAAATCAATAAAGTGTCGGGCGAAATTAAAGCTGAACTAACATCGAATGAAAAATACTAAAATCATCAGTGAATCATTAAAATAGATTGCGCGCGTTGTCAGATAATAACAAGTTAGGCCTACATGTTGTTTTATTTTTAAAATTGGTGATGTTGTATTGGTGTGCCAGAGCTAGAAAACTGTCACGGTCAACACAGTGTTATCGTAACCATACCCCCCGCTCTCTGTTACATCACACCTCTTTACTCTTTAATAACACTTTGTATCCCCTGTCATGTTATTAGAGTTCATTGACATAATTTAGTGCTTTATCAAGTTACAACTTGCCCCCATGCTGTTACAACTTACCCGCACCGGGGGCAAATTGTAACTTTTTAGGTGTGGTCATAGCTCACTCCACCACATAGCAACTATTGATGATATTTATCTAGACAGTTTCATGAATATATCAAAAATTGGTGGCACGTTTTAACCACTGAATTCCCACGGGATTTCACATGCTCTTGCACTAATAAATATATGGCATGTGCATTCTTCCAAGGAAGTTATATAGACCTCCTTGATTCTACTCATCTACGTAGGCCCTGTATTGTATATAAATGTCAGTATGTGTTACAGTAAGTACGTGTATGTACATGATTGCATACATGACATAGACCTATATCTGCCTTCGTCCCGACTATCCCAAATCCCACCTCCGTCTCTTCCGCTTAATCTGTCATCTCTGCAGTTTAGATAAGAGCATAAAATAGCAATAAAACTATAATGAACAAAGACAGAACAAACGAAAGCAGTGTAAGTTGGACTCTATGGAGGTTTTATTAACAATAAGTCAAATACATAAAAACCAAGCGATAAACATAACGGAAACTGAAACAATAAAACCGACAAACCATAACTGTTTATGATTTATATTTTTTACCCACAGTATCCAGTTATACTGACATGACAGTAACTAAGATAGTAAAAGTTAAATCACAATTATATAATACCTGTTACCTGTATATAAAGTAAAACACCTGTAATTATTGTAAACGGTTATTAAAATAGTACCAGTGAATATTATTTCATACATATAAGATCATGTGTGTAAACCATTATATAACTTACGTAGTAAATTATGAATACAACTTAAAGTGACAGGTATAATAATATCGGCCTGATACTTAAAATCTAAACCTCATTATTAAAATAAAATGTCCTCCTAACTAATTATCTAATACAATGAAGTAACGAGGCAGTGTACTAAAATGCGTCAACGGGTACATAGAAAAATTAAGGGTAGTGGTTCAAAGGGTGGGAGACTTTAAAGTGACGGATCTGCTTGCATGCCACGCAGTGCAAGGACTGATCCCGGTACCTGACCACCCCAGCTATTTAAACCCTAACACAGGGGGAGTGAGTGATTAGTGTAAGGACACCATTGGCTGAGGTGAGCAGGAGGGCAAGTAGCCTGGATCCCGTGACCTTATATCTGACCTGAAAGGCAGGCGAGGTAGACAGTTTATGACCTACCTATCTCGGGCAGGGACCAGAGTTTAAAAGTTTACCTAGGGACACGGGAACAGTGGCAACTTTCATCTCGAAGCAGTGATGCTGGCAGTAAATACCTCAGTGACACCTTGTGATCCCAGCTAACCCATTGGGTTTAAAAGACAGATCTACTTACGAAAATCCTACACCAAAGTCCAAAGCATCTGTCCCTAAGATAATTTAAACAAAACTTCATCTTTGAAGTTCACATTAAATTACGCAAAGACAGAACAAATGAAAGCAGTGTAAGTTGGACTCTATGGAGGTTTTATTAACAATAAGTCAAATACATAAAAACCAAGCGATAAACATAACGGAAACTGAAACAATAAAACCGACAAACCATAACTGTTTATGATTTATATTTTTTACCCACAGTATCCAGTTATACTGACGTGACAGTAACTAAGATAGTAAAAGTTAAATCACAATTATATAATACCTGTTACCTGTATATAAAGTAACACACCTGTAATTATTGTAAACGGTTATTAAAATAATACCAGTGAATATTATTTCATACATATAAGATCATGTGTGTAAACCATTATATAACTTACGTAGTAAATTATGAATACAACTTAAAGTGACAGGTATAATAATATCGGCCTGATATTTAAAATTTTAACCTCCAAATCCAAAGTGATGTAATGGTAGTGAGTAGTAATTATTATTGATAAGTAGGTAAGTTTTTTGCGAAGGAATAGATAGTTGATGTTTTAGAAGAGAGAGGAACCATTAAGTAGCGCAAGTAGCAGGTACTCTTCCAGTCCCCCAGAATCTTTATCATCTCCCCAGGGAGTCCCTGTAACAAACCCCAGGTTGCCCCTCCACGTCTGAAGCTGTGACCAGCATAATCACTCGATTTATAACCCAAAACTTCTAACAGCGTGTGTAATTTCTTGATGAATTTAGTGTAGGTCAGTACAGAAGGAGTATTAGTAACATTATTATGATAGATGAAAGCGGGACCCGCAGGATTAACACCTGGTGATAATCTAAAAGCTTGTATGACTGATGTTACTGGACATAGGGGATGACCATATAAGAGGGGAAGTGGACATTCTAAAATCCTCTCCCGCTGTTGTAATGTTTTTGTCCATCTGATAGTGAGGATGAAACTATGTCGCCACCCTAAAGGGTTAAGTGAAATATCTAACCTTCGTAAATGTTTACGATCATCAAAAAGCGATTCCGATTGCAACAACACATTCGATTTCCGAAGTAAAGAAAAGAATAATATGAGGCATACTGCCCAAAAAGTTGCATCGGTAGAACTTTTAAGATTCAATATCTGTCGAATTTTTAGCAGGAGATCAGGCATAATAGGTAATTTTTGTTTGACTTTTGTACATTTCATTTTTGCGACCCCTTTAAGAAACGAATCCAAAAACCAATTATTTTCAAGTGGATTAGGAAATCCACATTCTAGATGCATTAGACGAATAATATTGAGATATTGACGAGTTGAACTGTAAGATAAGCGGCGTGCGAGATAAGCAGCGTAGCGACATAAATTTATATTGGTGACTGGAACTGGGTCGTAACCACAAGCCAAACAAAATTCTAAGTAACGCTTTTTGTGAGTGCTGTATGTTTTCTTTGTAGCAGTTGTGAAAGTATAGGTTCTGTATATATCAATCTCAGCATCCAGCTGTTTCTCTAGTTTTGAAGTTTTTGTACCTGTTTGAACAGAACGTAGAAAGTCTGTTGAAACATGCTATAAGGCAACATTGATAGGAATTTTGTTAGACCCCAGGGGTTAATACTGTAGCCTAGAACAGATGATAGGGTAACCAGCCCATTGGGTGCCGTTATTCTGCTAATAGCATCTGCTACAGCATTGTCCGGACCTCTAACATGAACTGACAACCAGAACCAGAACAACCAGAACAGTTCGCGCAGAGATTCCATTATTAAAGGGTGTCTACTTGTTTCTTTGTTTATTAACGCTCTACAGACTGTGCTATCTGTAAAGATTGTGACCATGTGGTCCTTCCACAAGGGAGCCCAAGCGCGGGCAGCAAGAATCACGCAGAGTGTTTCTTTATAATTATTATGTAACTGGCTAGCAGCGGGCCAGTCAGTAGCCCAATGTGTATAATGCCATGAACCGCGAAAAAATATTCCTCCGCCAGCGGAGCACGCGTCAGTTTCCACATCCGCGATTGGATGATTTCTAAGGCAAGCTGATTTGCCATTAAACAATTGCATGCATTGTAGCCACCATTGTATGTCTTTGTGAAATTCTGCGGTTAATTTCACTTTGTGTGTTGCCTGTTTCAGCGTATTACATGTATGAAGCACTCTGCGGAGAAAAGTTCTACCTCCGAATATAACTTGGCAAGCCCAGTTAAGTTTGCCTGCTAGAGACTGTAATTGGCGACGAGACGCGCGCGTGCGTCCTTCATACTGTAAAGTGGAAAACACATAGGACGCGAGCGTCACGCGAGCGTCACGTGGCACGCGATAGCTGAGCGAACGTCGCGCGACAGATCAAAACACATAGGACGCGTTAGCTCGCGAGCGTTAAGCGTACAATAGTAGATCTGAGCAATCAACATCAAAGGATTTTTGCCGCTAACGTACTTCAATAGCGATGCTGGTGCTATACCTTGGCAACACACTGTCGTCCAACGTGAAAGGACGGTAGAACAATGTCAATAGATATAAGCAATAGAAAGGGTACATAGCAAAGGCCTTTAAAATTGCTATACTGTTCCTTTAAGTGGGATGATGTTCATAATTATTGAATATGTGTAGGCCCATTGGTCACATAAGTAACCCTGTTTATTTAATATTCGTTTTTTTAAGATAAAAACTGTTTTTATGCCCCCCCCCCCTCCCTCGCTCGCGTCAAAAATCACAAAAGAAATATTATATAGATGGTCTTGAAGGACGAAATATATTTTAAAGTGTTTTTTACAGCTATGATCTTGAGGAATAAGTCAAGGTCGAGGTCAATAACCAAGTTCCAGTCATATACAATTGCTCAGCATTTAACTCACAAAGGCTATAGTGTGCATGTGGAAAATAATTAACTGTAGCCTTGAATAAGTATCCACTTGCCAAACTCGGAGTGCTAGCATGGATCACAATATTTAACCCTTTCAAGCCTGACTATACATTGTCATCTTCATCCAAAAAAAAAAAAATTAAATGTGTTTTCGGGTATTTAAAATGATGCTTTAATGCATCGTGAGGGCTTAAAGGGTTAACGCGTTTGTCAAACATACATGCACATACAGTTGCTGCGCATTGTTGGCGTCATTTTATGACCAATCACACACACGCCCATGATTTTCTGGGCTGACGTGATTATCAACTATATGATCATGATATCAACTATACCACATGTCCTCTTCATTTTATACATTAAAAACACACAAAATACTGATTTCCAAAAAAAGCTAGTTATGAATTTCATAATTGTTGCTTTTGTGGTAATGTGACAATAATTATAGTGAAGATATATTGGTCCCTGGGACATTTCTAAATTTAATAATTTAATTCGTGCATTCTTGTGATGATTACAAAACTGTTCCTTTTGATCAATTAAAACTGTTTTGAAATGAAACCCGTATAGGAAATATATTTGATCACATTTACTTTATAATGTCAGTAACAATATCAGCTTATCAGCTTACCAGTATTCAGGATCGTGGTTATCTCCTCCTAAATGTTACACATCTTATCAGCATCTCTAAAAAAATGATGCTCAGGGTCGTATTAAAAAGCATGGTCTTTTTTGGACCTGTGTAATTAACAAATCCATATCGACCTGTTTTCTATTTTTATAGATTTCGGCATTATAACTATAGACTTAATTGAAGGAAAGCTTGCTTGCCTAAAAACACGTCACACACACACTTGCTGGATCACCACGTGGATGTATGGGGATTCCATAATAAATCATCACATGTTGACGTCATACTGTGGATTCACCTCGCGTAAAGCTCGCGTCACGCGTTAAATGTCGCTCCAGAAGTGATCGGTGACGCTCGCGTGCCGCGTGCCGCGTGACGCTCGCGTGACGCTCGCCAGACGCTCGCGAGCTATGTATTTATGCAATGTGAAATGAACTAAAGTGATTGCTTACGCGTATGACGCGTGACGCGTGTCGCTCGCGTGACGCTCGCGTCCTATGTGTTTTAGGCTTGAGAGCAGTGTGCGTAGCTCTGCCATCTTATATGATGGCAGTTCTAATGTCATTGACATTGAGTCAAGTAAAATACCCAGAAATTTAATGCTTTGTGCAGGACCTTCTACTTTAGACCAATTAATTTTAAACCCCAATGTTCGTATTAGGTGCAACAGCGTATTTAACGCTTCCAGAGCTTCTTCATAAGAGTCTGTGATTATTAAAAAATCATCTAAGTAGCAAATAATCGTTTGAAAACCCCTACGTTTCATCATGCGACAAACCGCCTGTGTAAGACGTGTAAAAATAGATGGACTGCGTGATGCTCCAAATGGGAGTCTAGTATCGTAAAAATAAGTAGGCTTTTTATGATCATTAAATAACCATTTAAGTCCCGTGGCTTCGTAATCATTTGGATGTATTTTTACCGACCTATAGGCACTTGCTAAATCTACTTTGGAAAAATAACATCCTGGTTTCATCATTTGAACCGCATAATCAATTGTTTGATACTGAACAGACTCAGTTGTAGCATAATGATTTAGACCTAGGTTAAGGGGTCGACTGCAATCATGAATAAGTCGTACTTTGTCTGAATTTGGTTTGGGGATAGCTCCCAGCGCGCTGACAATCGTTGGTTTTTTGTCTGAATAAACATAATGTCCTTCCTTAATTTCAGTCAAAATTTGATCCTGTACTTTATCTGAAAATTCATCAGCAGTAGCTGAACGGTAATTGTTCATTTCAGCGTCTTTGAACTGACAATCACCGTCGGTTATTCTAAAGCCTTCTTTAATGCCTTGAAGAAGGAAGGATTTATCAGGATCATTTTCGAGTTCGGATTGCCATAAACATTTTTATTTATCTGTCAACGATTTACTAGCGCTGGGAGCTAAATCCTGTACCCATTGACGTAGATGATCACTTGCCTCTTCTACTAGTTTTTTGGGTGGTTTTTGAGGTTATGGTTTGCACTAAAGCATTTGCTACAAATATTAATATACCGGCATTTACCACCAAAAGAACACTCTCCGGTGTTGTACTTAATGCAAATTTCTTTGCCAGTACAGGGATCTGCAGGCCTGGTAAATTTTGTTTTTCTTTGAATAAATTTGTTAGATCCCATGACCTTCTGTTCTTTCAGCACAGTCTGGTGCAAATGAGGAGTATCAAAAGCCCATGGGAACTTAAGGGTGGCCTGCAGTTGCCTGTACTGGTAGTCATAAGCTAATACAGACTGCCAATCATAGCAGATGGCAAGTTCGGCTATCTTTACAATATATGCCATATAATCTGCTAATTTTTCGGCTGACCATTTCTGTTGGGTCATTAGCTCGTACATAATACGGGCGCTCGCGGCTGACCATTGGTGTGGATTGACAGATGAAAGTCCATCCACACCAATGCCAGTTTCCGAGTTCACACCCGGGATAAAATCTACAATGTTCAGAGCTGCTGCTCCCTCACCTTTCGCCTGTGTTAGGTACACTTTGGCTGTACTACATCCTGTTTGTGTATCCGTGTTAGTATCCATTATGGGCTCTGTGTGTGCCCCGAGTAGCTCGTCCAGGGTTGAGTCATTGACTTGTTTCCCTTTTTTCTGACGTCTGAATGACTTGTTTTAATCTTAGTTCTTGTTCTAAGGGCAAGTTGCCCACCCGCGGCATAACTTCGGGCGTCAGCAGGCGCAGAGATTCCTGGGAATGGAATCCCTGTTTGACGAGCATATGCATTGTCTCTCATGTAAGTCGTTGGGACATGCCCCACTGCACAAATGGTTGATGACTACATATATCGTCTGATGATGCACCGCTCATCAATTGTCGTTGTTGTTGTTGTTGTTGTTTCTGCTGCTGCCACTGCTGCTGTTGTTTCTGCTGCTGCTGCTGCTGTTGCTGTTCCAGTTGTTGCGACATTGTGTCATGTTGTTGTTGTTGTTGTTGCTGCTGCTGCTGTGGCTGTTGCTGCTGCTGATGTTGCTGTTCTAGTTGTTGCGTCATTGTGTCATGTTGTTGTTGTTGTTGCTGCTGCTGCTGCGGCTGTTGCTGCTGCTGCTGCTGTTTCAGGTGTTGTGACGTTAGTTTGTGTTGTTGTTGTTCTTGTCGCTGCGGCTGCTGTTTATGTTGCTGTTTTTGCTGATGTTGTTGTACCTGGTGTTGTGCCATAAGGTTATAGTGCTGCTGCTGCGGCGGCAGCGGCTGTTGTTGATGCTGCTGCCGCTGTTGATGTTGTTGTTCCAGGTTTTGTGACATTAATCTATATTGTTGCTCTTCTTGCTGCTGCTGTGGTTGATGAGTTTCCGTCTGGTGTTGATGTTGTATTTCCAATTGCTGTTCATGCTGTTTATGCTTAACCGGCGTCACCAGTGTAGCAGATCCACATTAAGTATATCCATGGAGGATTGTAGCGGACCCCAGAGGTTCTGTAGGTCGTCCATGATAGACTAGACTTTAAAGTGACGGATCTGCTTGCATGCCACGCAGTGCAAGGACTGATCCCGGTACCTGACCACCCCAGCTATTTAAACCCTAACACAGAGGGAGTGAGTGATTAGTGTAAGGACACCATTGGCTGAGGTGAGCAGGAGGGCAAGTAACCTGGATCCCGTGACCTTATATCTGACCTGAAAGGCAGGCGAGGTAGACAGTTTATGACCTACCTATCTCGGGCAGGGACCAGAGTTTAAAAGTTTACCTGGGGACACGGGAACAGTGGCAACTTTCATCTCGAAGCAGTAATGCTGGCAGTAAATCCCTCAGTGACACCTTGTGACCCCAGCTAACCCATTGGGTTTAAAAGACAGATTTACTTACGAAAATCCTACACCAAAGTCCAAAGCATCTGTCCCTAAGATAATTTAAACAAAACTTCATCTTTGAAGTTCACATTTAGATCGTACCCTCCCTCAAGCCAGCAACCGGATTTTGGGGCTGTCGGTTAAACTGCTTTGTTGTTCCCACGAAGAGGCAGATACCCGGATTCTGTTTCACGCTGGCCATGCAGTTGAGTGTGGCGCTATTACTGTTGTGATCAATTCTCAGGACACTGATGTGGCTGTGCTAGCTATTTCAGTAAGTCATGAGATTCCAGCACAGTTAATTTTTCATACTGGTACCAAACTAAAATCACGATATGTAGACATAACTAGTCTAGGCAGGACTCTAGGCAGCAACATATATGAGGCCATTGTCGGCCATCATGCATTCAGTGAATGCGATAAGACAAGTGCTTTTCTTGGTCGGGGTAAGGCTGATGGTTCCAAGCTACTCAAAAACAATGATACTTTTCAGGGTATCATGAGTGATATCGGGAGCTCCTTTGACGCAAGTGATGATATAATGACTGCGTGTGAGGCTGCAATCTGCATGCTATATGGTAAACCTCAACATAAAATGTTTTACGATTTGATAAGTTTGGATCCAAGAGTACAGATCCTTCCAAACTCCCACCCTGCCAGAATGATGCACGTTACCATATATGGCGTGCTAATTACCAAGCAGTCATATGGCGAAGATGTCTGATCGGACATCCACAGATTCCATCATCACAGGTCTACTGTAAGCGAGAATAATATTGACATATTATGGATTGATGTGTTGCCAGCACCAACATCAGTATTACATTTTATTAAATGCAATTGCAAAAAGCAGTGTTATACAGATCAGTGCAGTTGTCGCAAAAACTTTCTGAAATGCACTAGTAGGCACTGGTAGGCCTACTTGTGGGTGTGATGCAATCCAATGCAAGAATGCAAAGGCCTCAACAAATCTAGATCCCCCCCCCCCCCCCCTGGAATCAGACGATGAAGACGATTGATTAAGGTACCCATAATGAATACAAAAACTGATGTTATCCAAGTATTTATGATTCATCCGTGTAGTTATGATTATAATTTATCTTCACACTTTCACTTTTTCACCGGCGAACAAAGTATTTGACAGAATTTTCTGCTGTTTAAGATTTTTATTACCATAAATATAACTGTTGAACCTTATTTATCTTCAATGTAATCTTTCTGTGCATATTCCAGTTGGAATATGTGACTTTTTTGCACAAAATTTAAGATTTGTATGAAAAAATGTCTTTTTATCATTTTACCGTCAAAACGCTAATACCTGAATAACCGCTATGCGTTTAGTCATTTTTAGGATTTTTCGGACAACTTTTTTTTGGTTGATGTTTTGAATTTGTATCCTGATATGTTCAGTGATTAAAAAAAATCATCAAACCTATGTTGTCAGGGGGGTGCAGAAAAAAGTTACAATTCCAGATTCATCCCCAGGACTACAACAGTGATCTAATCAACTAATAAAACATTTTTTTTATAATAGCGTCTAGCGTTCAAAGGGTTAATCATTATAATCCTTGTCCTCCTGAATTTCTAGGCTTTTGATTCGTTGCGATGGTTTTACAGATAAATAAGGTTAATTTATACTGGGGAATAATAAAAGGAGGTTATTAATACGGGTCGTTACTTTATGGTAACCGTTATGGTTTAAAGGTTCATAAACACCGATAAACGTAGTTTTTTAAACGTTATGATGATAATTATCATTAAAAAAAAGATAATAGGCCTATAATCATGATGTGTGACCTTCACCAGACGCTCCAATGAACATGATGAATGATTAGGGCATGGTGGTTAAGGGTTCTCACATAAAACACTGTTTGTCGTTTAATTATTAATTATTAATTGTTAAATTAAATAATCTTCAATAATAATTATTATTCTAGCTGAAATTAACTAATTTACATTCTGAAATGAAAATCTTTAGATTAAAAGTAAAAAGATAAATTCGCAAAGAAGCAACTAGATACAAATTACATAATCATAGATGTGTACTAAGACAGTGACTCACAGTAGTGCCAAGACTTGGCACTACTGTGAGTCACTGCCTTAGTGAACATCTATGGTTATGTAATTTGTACCTACACCAGTAGTAGCTTCATTGCGAGTTTATCTTGATAATAAAAAAATGAGAATCGCACTTTGAGAGGTATTAAAATCGAGCGGATGGACACCGCAGCCGGCCACAAGTGTGCCCAAGGGGAAGCCCAAGAGGGGTGCCACCGAGGTATTTTTTATTTTTTTTAAAGTCGGGAGAATCGTGAGAGGCTATTTTTTGGTCAGAAAACGGGAGAACTCACGTCCAAACTTGGCACTACTGGACTCAACAGTAAAACCAACAGTTAAACCTTTGCAGTCGTTTCTCGACGGGAACTCTACAACTGTCACAACTGCCTTTCAAATGGGCCTAATTATATCTGGCATGCGAATGATGTGAAAGCTTGTTACGTAGACGAGTAATATGTTAAAATGCATTATGTTGTGTTAATGCAAACTTTGCTTTGTTAGTGACAGATCGTCAGTTTGTGTTTGTGTCCATAAAGTTACGATATTGTATTAATATAGATGTCGCTTTCATCATGTAGACCATTTGAATAATATCAAGAAACCCTCAGTGGTAGCACAATCGCAATATACCTACTCCCTAATATATTATCTAATATTATACTGTAAGTTAAGCATCTATCCATCTCTCTTTGGAACAATTGGATGAATGGGAAAAACGGATAAGCATGATGAAGTTCTCAGGAAAATAACGGTGGTGTTTTTTTTGAAGAAAAAATGCGGCAGCAGGTTGATTGAACGATGGTCTTTTTTCATGTACCATATCCCCGCGTATAAAAGTGCATGTACTTGCTTTTGAAGATGGAATTTATGTTTGAAAACAGGTGCATGCACTTATATTCGAACAGAAATATATATCAAGAAAAAAACGACATGCACTTGACTTATATTCGAACATAAAAATTAAAGATCATGCTGAAAGTGCTCATTTCAGACGGTGAATTTTATTAATGACACAACGGCTTCAAAAAGCCTGACTCTACACTCTTTCAGGGCAATTCTAGTCAAATAACAAATGACAAATATGTTTTCTAAATAGACGTCCAAGAACACAAATCGTTAACATTAAATGACTGTTGTAATTTTAATTTATAGTGAAGCATTAGCTGGTGTTTGAACGAGTTAACAGAAGTTGAGTCCCGGATCTGTATTGGAAGAGAATTCCATTCACTTACAATTCAAGTCCAAAATGTTAATAAGTGTATCGTATTAACATGTTAGCATGGTTAACGAGAAGAATAATGTGGATAGAACAATCCAGATAACAAAGGTTATCATGGTTATTAGCACTGGATCGGAGTGATTAACAAGATAACTCTTACAACGCTGAAATATTTGTGAATAATCCATGGAGACCAAAGGGTTTTTTTCATTTTGCATTCATCATTAATGTCTCAGTTAGCTCTTTGTGCTTCATTTGAATACCTATAGATATGTTATGGGGTCTACGGCCATTATAAAACAATTAATTTTTTTCAGGGCGGGGATCATCTTTAGACGTCAGAATCTGACGTATTAATAAAACGTATCCTGGTGCATCCCTCGACACGATTATCATTCGTTGCAGCTGAGCATTCCCCCATTGACTTTCGCAGCTAATGATTAGACTAAATCCAATTCACAGTGTCCATATGTGACTCGAAATTGTTTCATGTTGCTTCCTTCAATCAGCTTGAACACGAAGGCGGCCCAAAGCCCCCAGTGTGTCTCTAGTAAACAAAAAAACATTTGTATAACATTTGCACAATGTTGGTCCAACGTCAAAGACGTTGGGCCGACGTTGTACAAATGTTATATAAATGTTTTGTGTTTACTGGGAATCACGACCCAGGGACCTCGCCTACCATGCCCTACACCATGGAGATACTATACCCAATGCTGGTTTAATGTTGGATCTCGCTAGAACCGTGACAAATTCTAGAACATGGCTTCCCACCATCCTCCCCTCTCTCATTAGAACTGTGTCTATTTCTACACCCATGAAAACGTATGCGGGCACCTATCTTCATTATCGTCATTTATATTTCCACATGCACGACATAAACTAACAAATTATCAGTCTGACTGCACATACATCTGCATATTTGCATGAATGTCTACTGTATACTGCAAGTACTCAGAAAGCCAGACACGCACTAGCGATCAGTGAATTAAACATTGATCCGTTGATGGGGGCTAGTACTTCTTATCAACTACAGACCGAATTATCTGATTATACAGTTAGGTTTATTCTCGTACGTCGTTTTAGCAGTTTAGGAGTGTTAAAGACCCATACCCAGGCTAAAATCATAAAAAATCGGTGATTTTATTTTGGCTTCTTAATACCATATGATGTAAACATGTCATAGACTAAAACTAGAAGTTTTTTTATTTTTTGTGCTGCGCATTTACCAGTTAGGCTAGATATAGAGACAAAATTCCCGTGTTTAAATTTTTGACATGGTTGTCCAAAAAATAAAATCAGGAATTTCGTCTCTATATCTAGCCTAACTGGTAAATATGATTTACGAGATTTTTTTTAATGTGGCGATTTACAGCAGGCTTGGGTTTAAATATTACATTTATATCAATTTGATAACAGTTCATTTAGATGGTGTGACTATTTCTTGCACCAAAACATCGAAATAGGGAAAGATCAATATAAAATGTAGTACCTACGCTGGTAGTAACAAGGCATATGCTACATTCGATAGTTCACATGTATTGGAAACTCTCAGAGAGTAGATTAGAACCTGACATTTCCACGGGAAAATAGAGAAAAAAGCCCGATATTTAAGCATCTTTTTAATTTTTTATATTGATAGAGTATGGCAGTATGCCCTGATGAATAAAAAAACTATAGGTTTATATACATTTTTTCACTTAAAGAATGCTGGGACTCAGCCTGGGAGGCTCAAGCGTATGGGCCATAATACATGTAAGTATATCATGACTGTCTATGGGAGGGGTATTATGTGTGGTGAGACGACAAGTGAAATTTGGTTGGATCCCACCTTAAAATAAAAGATTATATGGTCTCACCATAAATGAGCCGAAATCCAAGGGGGTGGCCAATGACTAGAGAGTTCCTACCCAAATTGCAGTTTTAAATGGTTGTTTCTGCTTCTGACGAATTAAGAAAAATACAAGAATGTTGTAATTCTGTGGATAAATTGTAGGCATACACTGTTTTCGCTATCTCTGATATGAGGTATAACTGTTATGTGAGATTTTCGGATGGACACAGGAGGTGAGAAGGATGTGTGTCTTATCTGAGAATGGGTGCAAGAATATTAATAGAGAGATCTGGGCAAACTGGACACCATTTGCGGAGCTGTTTTTCAAAAAGGACAGCTTATGCCTTATTATGGTGTGTCACATTGGAGTGTAGCTAGGGACGAAAGTGGTGAAATCGGTCCGTAGAATCAATCAATCAATCAATCAATAAAACTTCTATATCGCCCATATCCTCAGTGGACCGAGCTCAGAGGCGCACACATCCCTAGCGCGATCTTGTGTCGTAGTCGAGGCCAAAGCAAGCTCGTCAACAGGGAGCCGGACTACTGAGGAGCTAGGGTGGGAAAGGAACATCAAATTGGTGAGATATAATTTATTTCCTGAATGTTAAAATTGTTTCGGCATTACGTACGGGCACAGGCAGGGCGTTCAATAAGGCTGGGCCAGATAAAGAGAAAGCTCTTGACCCAGTCTTAGTTTTTATACGAGGAACAACAAATCTATTTGAATTTGTGGGACGTAGATATTTTGAGCATTTCGGACGAACAAGTGAGGCAGCCAGATATGCCGGTTGGTTGTCTTTTAGGGTTCGGAAAGTTATTGCGCATATTTCAAAATGAATGCGAAACTTGACAGTAAGCCAATGTAATCGTTTTAGAATAGGAACGGAACGACTAAATCGTGGGGCCTTGGTTACCACTCTTGCAAGACAGTTCTGAACTAGAAATATTTTTTGTGGCATATTGTGCAAAAGTGAATTGCAGTAATCTAACTTGCTACTGACGAGTGCCACTGCAATTTGCTTGGCAAGATCTAAGGACAGGCTTAACAAAGCACAACAATTTACCCAGTAGCACGATTATCTGACAATGCCTGCATGATCATGACATGAATAAAGAATGAATAGAAGGAATCATCTGTTTTAACTGAATTTATACCACGAGCCATTACTTGCTGATCGGGCAAGATTCCAACAAACAAGATTGAACCTGAGGCGATGGTCGCGTCCGTTGACCTGCCACACGCCCAACAATGTCAATCGTCAATGGTAACCCTCACCTCAAGTCTAACACATCTGCCCTTAAGTGGCCCTGTAAGTGTATAACCATGCACAAATATATTTATAATCCATATTTGAGGCCATCGTTCATGTCCAATAGCTGGCCACCAGTTTTACACACCTTCTATCATGGCCTGAAATCAGAGGTATGACGATGTATGTAAACAAACACAAATGTCTGCACGGCACATGTATACGATGGTTTTTTGAAAGGTGTCGTAAATATTTAAAAGCATGTCGGCAAAAATTTAGCGTGTCGCCGCGAAACGATAGCGTGTCGGGTGCGACACGCTTGAGCGCGCTGGTGAAGACCCTGGGCTTTTTCGAACTCGCCGCAGGTCACAGATATGATAAAAGAATGCGCTACATGTTTGGGATATGTGTTTTCTGAAATTCAGGCTACTGTCAAATACTACACAAGATTTTTTGCTGATGCAGATGGATTTGTGTCCTGACCTAAAATTAAGCATGGGAAATTATGCAAGATTTTTTCTCGCAGAAGTTTGGTACCAATAAGAAGAAATTCTGTCTTGCTAGGAGTAAGCTTCAGCTTAGACCCTGTCGTCCAGGCCGACACACGCATTAAACACTGTTGCAACTTCTAAAGAGATTTCTTAGCGTTTGAAACTGAGAAAGACATGTACATTTGAGTATCATCGGCATAAAAATGGTGGTTTATGCCAAAACTAGATATAATAGCACTGAGTGGTGTAGTATAGGTAAAAAACACTGGTCCCAGCACAGAGCCCTGTGGAACTCCATATGAGAGTGTGACTTTATCTGACAGAGTGTCTTTAATTTTTACTGATTGGTTCCCATTATGCAAATAAGAAGAACACCAAATTTGAGCCTGGCCAAATATTCCATACCAATCAGAAGTCTATCTGTTAATGTAGCATGGCCAATGGTGTCGAAGGCGGCAGACAAGTCAAGCAAAGTCAGGGCCGTAACTTCACCCTTGCCTATACTAGTTAACAATGATATCGTTATGTAATTTCAGCAGAGCCGATTCTGTAGAATGATGTTTCCTGTAGGCTGATTGTAATGAATTAGATAGATGGTTTTTAGGAACAGACGTTATTTTAGGTAGTGGTCTTACATGAGCTTCTTTGAAATTTTGAGCAAATGTACTAGTGTCCATTGAAATGGTAATTATGTCAGTGATGGGAGTTATTATTATGTCAAGACAATAATTTTTAACATGCTTGTAGGAATGGGATCCAGATCATATGATTTTGACGATGAGCTCAAAATAAGCTTTTTAATTTCATCTTCTGACGCACTTTCAAAAACGTTCATTTTGGATCTAAGTTCTGGTTTTTGCACTGGTGGAATATTCTGTACTTTATCTGGAAATTTGGAACGGATAGTTTCAATTTTATCCACAAAATGGTCACAGAGTGATTTTACTGATATGAATTCTGGCAGTGCTGGCGGTGGAATTCTATGCAGAATGTTATTTATTGAGTTCCATAGGCATGATAGGCGACGGGGATTGTCTGAGATTTCTGAAATAACCTCAGCTAAATATTTCGATTTAGCTTTTGTCATTATTCTATTACACAGGTGGCATTGATGTTTGTAACGAGAACGATCTTGATGTGTGCGGCGAGATCTGTGCCGTGTTCGCTCGAGATTGTGGCGAAGGGTTTTAGCCTTCATTATTGCCGGAGTCATCCATGGAGTTGGTGGTTTTTTGGGCATAGTCTTTGTACTTATAGGAGCGTGTTTGTCTAAAATAGCGCTAAGGACAGAATCATACTGTGACATAGTGCCGATAGATCTTTCTCTGGTTTCTTTATTTGATCCAAATTGAGAATATCTGAATGAAACGATTCAAAATCAATTTTGTTTATTTTTCGAAAATATATTTTTTCCTTGTTCAATTTCGTCTTACAACATGTACAACAGTCAATTTCTGATATGACCGCAAGATGGTCTGA
The DNA here is from genome assembly GCA_964017125.1 of Flabesymbios commensalis. Taxonomy (NCBI): domain Eukaryota; kingdom Metazoa; phylum Annelida; class Polychaeta; order Terebellida; family Flabelligeridae; genus Flabesymbios; species Flabesymbios commensalis. Next base: position 32,885,011 of record OZ024912.1, read on the forward strand.
GATGCCTGCTGCCGAAAAAACTGATTTGATAGAATTAGACATGCGTTTGGTGAATAAAAGATCTAGCCAATGACCATGGACGTGAGTTGGAAAATTAACATGCTGCTTTAGATCGAAACATGTGAGGATGTCATGGAATTTATTGGTTATTCCATTTCAGTTATCCAGATGTAAGTTGAAATCTCCCAGTATATACAAATTGTCATGGAGTGGAAAGTCGGCATTATACATGTGTTTCAATGGGACTGGCAGTTGCGGTGGTGAAACCATATACTATTATAGCTCTGTACCAAATTTCGTTCTTGCGTCACAAAATACACGATTCCCCCCAAAATAGGGTTCAAAGCCTCTGGACTATTCGTAAGATAGACCAAATCCATGCAGAGATCACCAAGTGTCTGCTTAGGCGCGTCTTTAGACGTCAGAATCATCAGAATCTGGCGTCTGTAGATTCTGACGTCTATAATAGACATTTATATGGGCGTAGACTTATAAAATTCAAAGGATATTCAAAGCGGAACGAGCTAAGTAAAACATTTATGATTATTTCAAATTGAAAAAAACTTTGGTCTCCATTGTATATACAAAAATATTTCAGCGTTGTAAGGGTTAATATGGATAAGGGTTCACAGTTAAAAAATCCTTCAGCTCGGCTGGATTCAGCGTAATGTAATGTGATGTCATGTAATGTAATGCTCTCAACTAAATTGAGCCCATATATCATGTATATAAAGCCGCTGAGTACACATTGTGCAGGTCCAATACATAGTCATGATAATGCAAGCTATTGCCAACACGTAACGTGGGGATATATATCAAGTACATAACCATGATCACCTACCTAATCGACTTATCTTAACACTATAGATTTATTTTAGATCTGCTTTAATATCACAGTTGCCCGTATAGTCTGGTCAATAAAGAAATGAGATAGGAAAAGTTTCGGACAAAAGTTTTTTGTAGCATTTGGGTGGGCCTATACCATGTATACACAGATACATAGTTTACCAAATTCTAGGGTGGGCTAAGGGCACAAGGGTTCAAATCTAAAATGGCCGCCATCAGGGTCATTTGAATAGGCCATATACCAGAATATAGAAATATAGTCATAGTGTTTGTGGTTTTTCTCTCAGACTTTTCAACATTTTAAAATGTAACGTCAACATGTATCATGTAAACCAGCTTGAATTCCACTGTTACGTGATCACAATTTTTTTTTTCGTTTTTTTTTTCAAATAAGCCTAGTTTATAGCTTTTAAAGTCGAAACTAGCTCTATTTCTATGTAAACAAGCTGTACAAGCTGTACAAGACAGTAGACAACACATCCTAACAATCTCCGACGGCATAATCAAAGTAGCCACATGATTACATAAATAGCTGCCACCCTTAATTGGCCTGGGAACGGTATGATCAGGGGGGGGGGGGGGGGGACTCAACGCTGGGCCTGATGCTGTAGGAACAATCAACCATCCTTTATTAAGAGTTTAGGTGTACAAATGTATAGTTTGTTTGGGTTTCCATCGGATTCTTGGAAATATTTATAAAAATATTGTTTTTAAATCTAAAAATTGTGATCTATGGGATACACTACTTCATTACAAAATTAAAAACGAAAATCGATGTCATCCCAAGGAGCTGCTTCAAATGAAGAGCAAAACTCACAACAGGTGTTTCTTCCTGAAATTGAACAATGGGTATTGCCCGACCTGAGATTAAAGGGACCCCGTGGGATGAGACATTTTTAATTTTGTCGATTTTGTAAATTTAATTTATATGAAGCTATAAAGCCTACTGATCTTAACTAAAAATACAAAAAAAGTCAAAAAAAACAATTTTAAAGCACCGAAAAAGATGTAAATAGTTATTTTTCCAGGTCGTATATATATTGCCATGTAAGCATAACAAGTCAGCAATATACAGCACTTTACACCACATATTCCCACGTCGTGGACGGTGAGATCAAAGCAAACGCCGCTAGTTGGTGTCTTATATAACAGTCACGACATGGGGGGATACACCTGCAACACTGATTGTCTGCCCAACGCTGGGCCGACGGCATCAACATGTGGCCCAATGCTGTAGGAACATTCAACCGCCATTTAGCAAGTGTTTAGGTAGGCTATACAAAAGGTTTGTTTGGGTTTTAAGCGGATTCATAGAAATGTTGATAAAAAATATTTCAAAAAATCTAAAAACTCTGAAAAAATAATAAAATCATGATCTGTGGGATACATTACTTCAATACAAAACTAAACACGAAAATTGATATCATCCCAAAGAGCTGCTTTAACATGGCGTCATAAATTGATGACGTCACGGTCGGAAGGGGATTCCTGTATTGAGACCTGAGTATTTAAGTGCACGGTCTGTGACAAAATCAGATCTATAAGATATTAGAACATGTTATACCCTAGGAGTACATGTAGGTCTATGGACAAAATGTCCCTTTGAAAACTAACCCCCCCCCCCCCTCCCTCTCCTCTACAATTGTTTTGTATAAAATATTACTTAGGGTTAATCTCCCTGTCACATGAGCCAGAATCACATAGCCTTATACATGTTGTAGGACCTATATAACTAACTATGTGTCTCGCTGACGCGATCCACAACTTCAAGTGAGTGAAAATTATTCAGATTTGACAAAATGGAGGTCAACTCTTATCGAATCTTGCTGGTTGATGTCACATTTTATCTTTAACATATTTAAAATGTGGTAGGATCTAAGTAATAAAAAATGAAAACCCAAATATATGCGGCACCGGCGGTTAAAGGGTTAAGGTAATTATATTATGGGTAACCGTATTTAGGTCGTCTTCGAAGTAACTCACCAAACCAAGCTCTGTCAGGTATAAACATACTGTCTTTGTCAACCTGTGTTTATCTTTTTCTGGAGATTTAGCATCCTCACGTAGCACATGGCTTGTAGCAGTCTCAGCTGCCTTGCTTGTGTTTACAATCTCGTCTAACGTCACTGGTAGACTGGTGTTGTTTTGGCTAGGGCCCCCATCATCATCCATTGCACGGAAGAGAATGTATCATGTAGGCTATGTATGTATAACTCTCTTCTACCTCTAGGCCTATAGATGGTATAGCTCACTGCACACAATGGGCTTCATGGGTAGGCCTATCCCATGTACACCGGCTTCATGTAGATCAAGGACTACATGCACAGAGCGCCATGCATCCAGCTACAGTAGCGGTGCCGTGGCCACAGCTTTTATACACAGTCCTCATTTGCACTATCCGTGTACGACGTCATATCAATATTACAGGCGACTACCGTATGTGTAGCGCACTGTGTAGAGCCAACCAGCTAACAGACGCTACACATGATTGACATTTCGCTTTCTGATACAGTAATGTTCACATCGGCGTGACGTTAGGCCTTACCTGCTTACACACGTAGGGGAGAACACCCTAAAGCGCACCCTGTTCCCTAAGCGCACCTTTTGGCTTTTTTTCTTAATATTTCTGTGAATGTGACGTCATAAGATAATAACGTATAGTCTCCTTGAACTTGTGCACTTAATAGCAAGGACGCTACACAAGCGGGAAGGACGCAAGAGAATAAAAGTTAAAATCACTCTTTTTCTTATAATTTTGTGAGTGCAGATATTGTGTGATTACTTGAAGAGTAGGCCCCTATTATAGACAACGAAAAAATTGAAAAAACACAATGTAGACTGGCCTTTTCTTGATTAGTTAGAGCTAACAGTCAGTCAACGTGAATCAACCCTGTGATCCAAAAATCATTTTTAAAAATAATGTCCAGTGTGCCCAAAGCGCACCCCTAACTTGCTGCCAAAGCGCACCACATGGTGCGCTTTGGGAGCATCTGTATCATTTGGGATATGAGCTTGTCCTAAAGCGCACCGCCCTGTCCATATCAATGGCTAGTCACAGCCAGCCAGTTGTGTTTGGCTACTTTCCGTCAAAATGAATAAACTGGGCCTATATAGACTATAACAAAAGTTTTTATATTTCATGAAAATTTAGGGTAAAAAATTGACAAAAAATTATTTTGGTTGTGGTTATTCATAATCTAACTAAAATATAATTTAATCTTGTCCCTACAGGCATGTGGCACGAAAAGTGGTCAAATTCTATTAAATCATGTTACGGATGCAATTATTCTAAATAGACACCACAAATACAGACTAAAGCTGATTGAAAATGAAGTTGGGCATACATTGGAGCTAAATGTCACTTTTTAGCAAGTTTGAATCAGCGAAAAAAAGTGAAAATAGCATATAAGTCACCAAAAATGGTCAATAATGCACTGTTACAAGTTAGCATCAATTTAAAAAAAAAAAATTATATCATTGCCATATAGAAAATGTGCATTAGGCCCCTATTACATTAGACAGCAAATCCTATCTAACACTACATAAAAATACCTTCAATTTAAGGTATACCATGTGCATCTAGTTCAATTATTTAGGTCAGTTTCATTTGAAATGTAAAACGATATCCTTGTAACGTTTTTTCAAGCATTTTGACTTATCTATTTATTTAATCACCTAAAATTATTAATTATCACAAAATAGTTTATATTTTGTTTTTATTATATGGCATAATATGTGCATAGGACCATCAGATATAAAAATATATGTATACAAATAAAGTATTAGCTAGATATCGGGGTGTCTAGACGACAAAATTCACAAAAAAAATCTGTCACGTCCGTCCCCCCCAGTGACAATCAAGGAAGCAGAAATATTTGTCGTTGACGATTTGGTGATTATGTAGTCTTCAGGTGATATGTTAATTATAGCAACTTTGAATGGATAAATGTTAAGAAGATTTCTGGCAGATAGCACAAATATGGCTGTCACGTCCGTCCCCACCCTGTCACGTCCGTACCCCATAATATGTATTTACACGTAAAATCTTGAATAAACTGTTAGCATCATAGTGGAATAAAGCTGAAATGTAATAATTTATATTATATGCGTATTTTAAAATAGTTCATATTATATTTAGAACTGTTTTCCACTCGGCAACAACAAAGATAGTTTCCAGGGGGGACGGACGTGACACGATTTTAGAAAGTCTTATCTACGCTCTTTATCAAGCACTGGTATTTAACAGATAATTTTTTGACCATTTCTAAAGTATCCTAGCACCATGTGAAGCAATTTAGATTATTAAAATAGCAATATATCACAATTTTGGATTTTAACATATATTTGTGTTTTTCAAAACCTACATTTAAAACCTACATTTAAAACCTACAGATATCATAGCGTGAATTTACAGTGTAAAAGGGTGATAAAAGACCATTTACTCGGGCTCAGATCACTTAGATGTTATATAGATATTCCTACCAAACTATGTAGCTGATCTTTAATGGCTGGTTAAGGAATACATATGTATTCATTCAAATACTTTCACATGGAGCTGTCTACAAAATATGCTTTATCTTATCTATCAAATAATATTTGGAGCTAGTTGACATTTATTTAATGAGACTGATAATTCCCTGTATCGGGCTGACTTTGTAAGATTTTGTAACAAATGTGCGAACAAAGTTAAAATTTAGTATTAAATTTAATGGAATATCATTAAATAGACCATTTAAAAGAAGGTTTGTTTTTTCAGTAATAACATTTTTTCTATGTAAATTTAATATTGCTTTCAGGGAGATATCTTATGTGTCAGGGCTGTCTGCTAACTGACCAAGTTTACTGATTTCAATGAGTTTGTATAAACACTGCTTGACTAAGATAATACATTTTTAGGAATACAGTCTATAACTGTATCAGTTTACATCTGTTGCTTTATTTATATGTAGATTTTGGGCCAAATCACGGATATTTTTTTTTAGATACAGATGCTAACCAATTTAACCACTTTTCGTGCACCAGGCCTACATGTATCGGTACAGGAGGTGCGCTTTGGGACGTATAACAACCACTGAACATTAGGGGGTGCCCTTTAAGAACACTGGGGGTGCGCTTTGTGCACAGTGCACCCAAAGCGCCCCCTTTCCTGAAAAAGTGTTTTTTTTCAAATAAAATGAGTAAAAATGGCTTTAACACACAGAAAAAAATAGGAATTATATTTTATCAGCATCCGGACCACCTGCTAATGTGGTCATGTTGTTTCAATCATGTTATAAAAAGATTTCCCCCTTTTTAGCTAGGGGGTGCGCTTAAGGGTGTTCTCCCCTATGTAGCACCGCTAAATGTAAGGGGTTATGGACAACTCGTACCACGGACATCTCGTAAGCAGACAACTCGTACCATGTCTGATGGTATAAGCAGACAACTCGTACCACACAACGGGACAACTCGTACCACATTTAGTAGCAGTCATTAAGTCTAAGCTTATTATATCTAACAATTCTTACTCACTAGAGAGTTTACATACCTGTGTAATTTTAGATATCTGTATTTTTAAAATATAGGCTACTTTTTAAGCATGTGTTCATCTTGTATTTTAGGTCTAAACATTTGTAGGCCTACATTTTACGCTCCCAAATTTGGCCCAAGTATAGCACAACTGATCCACTCTGCTTCCCAGCTTCGACTATTAAAGCACAGAGATGCCAGCGGGTCATGAAATTTTTTTAACTTTTTTTAAATTTGAAAATATAGAAAAAATGGAAATCCCGGAAATTCCACAAAACTAGAACTGGTACCTCTTAAAAATAAATTATGTGAATATTTTGAATACTAGTAAGTATTATAATTCTACCTTTACGTAATTTTACAGATTTTATTGTTAAATTATATTTATTAATATATAGAGGACCTAGTCCAGCGTTTAACGCTATTCTGTATAACTGTAATGACCTTGACCTCCTTTGTTTTCACCGAGCTAGCTAATACAATAATGTATGGGGGACTGGGGAGGAGTATTATACAACCTTATTTTTATACCGAGTGACGTCACTGCGTTTCACAGAATGAAGTATGGGAGAGGGGGTGTTATATAATATTGTTTTCACCGAGTGACTTCACTGCGTTCACAGAATGGGTTTTATTGATATCAATCTAATTCACCTTTAGCAGTAGGCTTATGCACCGTTCAATGGCAATTATATGGCTCGTATCTGCATGCAAGCTATTGAACACTATTTCATGGGAACATAGATAACAAATGGTTCATTATTAGCATTCTTCACTGATCTATGTATAAATAAATATGCCTGTATATCACCAGTGAGAGGGGCACAATATAGTTTGTATTCTCGTGTGACTGTAATATGTATATCTCAACCTGTTAAGATTTCGCTAGAGGTGTTACGTGGATTTTTATGTGACGTAACTACGGCAGACGGTGGGGTGCTGTCTTGAGCTGCCCACTTGCTGCACTTCAACAACTTCAACAACTAATAACAGTGCGTCTGACCTCCCGGGCGGGGGCCCTAGGGTAGTGGTTAGCACCGCTGCCTTTCAGGCCAGAGTTCGGGGTTCGGTTCCCGGTCTCGGCGGTTTGAAAGAAACAAAAATGTTTCTTCCCCATCCACGTGTGAAAGTCAGTATTGTGGGGAGCCTCCGTGACCGAGAGGTAGCGTGCTCGGCCTCAGACCGCCAGGGTTCGAATTTCGAGTCCTGTGTCTGGAGGACAGTGTCATCTCACCATCCTCAGGAGGTTCTCCTGGCCCAGCTTAGCCTATAAGTGCACAAAGGTGGCCTAAAGCCCGATTCATTTAATTTTGCGTCTGACCTCCCTCCTAGGTGTGAATATTTTAATATAATAGTGTGCCTATATTATTGCACAATACTCACAATGTTTCTTAATTCATTTTTTCTGATTGTATTGTTGGATTTGATTTTGCTTCCGTGATTCGTTTACGGCTCAGAGCTGTAATAAATTGTTGTTATATATGGATACATAGTATTACGTGGCGTATTGATTTGTCATAGTGGTCATAGTTTTCCGCCATTTCCCAATCAGTCTATATAATTATTTGTATGTTATTCAATGATTTATAGAATGAGATATGTTTCCGTTTCGACAGATGAAATGCAGCTCTCATAATAATACTGTTTATTCTATCTTACGTAATCTATAATAGGCCTATATATAGGGGCCTACTATACAGGGTAGCTGTGTTTGTATTCGTGTAAGTTCCAATCAATTGAACGACCAGATAAAATATTACCCAGTCAACACAAAACATTAATTTGTATAACATTTATATAATGTAGGACCAACGTCGAAGACGTTGGGCCGAAGTTGTATAAATGCTAAGCAGATGTTTTGTGTTTACTGGGTATACTATTTCTTTCGTGTAGGCCTATGCTCTATTTGAGTCAAAACGGCTCAGGTATTCTACGGGGAGTAACTTAGATTACTTAGGCAGGATATGTTATGTTGGAATTGATTTTTTCAGATCTATAACCGATATTCGTCGATTACTTTTTTAAAATTCATTTGCTATCTGTGAAACGCAGTGACGTCACTCGGTGAAAAGAAGGTTATATAAAGCCCCCTCCCCCATACTTCATTCTGTGAAACTCAGTGACGTCACTCGGTGAAAATAATGGTATATAAGACCCCTCCCCCATACTTCATTGTATTAGCCAGCTCGGTGAAAACAAAGGAGGTCAAGGTCATTGAGTTTCACAGAAAAAGATCAAAATTTGATGATTGCGCACACGGACGTCTAGCTACGGTCGTGGACACAGTGTGTAGTGTCCTTGCCTTACTCTTGGCCTTACTCTTTACGGGGTGAATGGTACGAGTTGTCTTTTCTAGTGGTACGAGCCGTCAGCTTGAGACAGCTCGTACCATGGTTCGAGTTGTCTGCTTACGAGATGTCCGTGGTACGAGTTGTCCAGATACCAATGTAAGAACGCTATTTTTTAAATGTAATAACCTTCTTACATTATCATATAGGGGCCTAACGGTGTAACACCCCAGATTATAGACTACCCCCCTTGGAACTATACCTGGATAGATTCTGAATCTCCCAGAATCTACCCCGGGGTACATCCTAGATTATGCCCCGGGGTTGATACTGGGGGTTCCCAGGATCTACCCCCCCCCTCTCACAGTAGCCTATCCACCCCCCTTTTCGTGATTTGGTGAGGTGTCTTCTGATCCCCCCTTTTCGAAAATTATATGGGACCCTCCCAGAATCTACCCCTCCCTCCCAGTTAATACCCCCTTTTTCAACAACGATATGTGACCCTCCCAGAATATACCCATCACCCCAGAATATACCCTCTTCTTAACAAATATATTATTATGCGACGCTCCCAGAATCTACCCCCCCCCCCTCCCAGATTATACCCCCCTTCTTAACAACTACATACGCCCCTCCAACAATATAATCCCCTCTCCCAGAATATACCCCCCCCCCTTTTTTTTCAACAACTATATGCGACCCTCCCAGAATCTACCCCTCCCTCCCAGAATATACCTCCCATTTCAACAAATTTATATGCGCGACCCTCCCAGAATCTACCCTTCTCTCCCTGTTTTCAACAACTATAATAGACCCCTATTATGCGACGCTACCAGAATCTACCCCTCCCTACGAAAATATATACCCGCCGTCTTTGACAACTGTATGCGACACTCCCACAATCTACCCCTCCCTCTCAGAATATACCCCTCCTCCCTCTTCTACAACCATATATATGCGATAGTCCAAGAATCTATCCTCAGTCACTGAATATGCCCTCGTTTTTCTAGAACTATACGTATATAATTATGTGAGAGAATCTACCACTGGCTCCCAAAACTGAAAAAAAATATTCTGGGAGGGAAGGGGAGATTCTGGGAGGGTCGCATAATATTATAGTTGTTGAAAAGGAGGTATAATCTGGGAGGAATAGATTCTGGGAGGGTCACACATATGAATTTGTTGAAAAGGGGACCTATTCTGGAAGGGAGGGGTATATTCTGAGAGGGTCACATATAGTTCTTGAGAACGTGGGTAATTTCTGGGAGGGAGGGGTAGATTCTGGTATGGTACCATATAGTTGTTGAAAAAGGGGGTATATTTTTTGGGGGGGAGGGTAGATTCAGGGAGGGTAGCACATAGTTGTTCAAGGGGGAATATTTTCTGGGAGGGAGGGGTAGATTCTGGGAGCGTCGCATAGTAATATATTTGTTGAGAAGAGGGGTACATTCTGGGAGGGAGGGGTGGATTCTTGGAGGGTCGCATATAGTACTGTTGTTGAAAAGGGGGTAGGCCTATATTCTGGGAGGGAGGGGTAGATTCTGGGAGGGTCGCATATAGTTGTTGAAAAGGGGGGTGTATTCTGGGGGGGTGGTACATTCTGGGAGGGTCGCACATATAAATTTGTTGAAAATTTATAGAGTCTGGAAGCTGAAGACATCTCACATAATCACAATAAAGAGGGTACATCCTGGGAGGGAGGGGTAGATTCTGGGAGCCGCCGTAATCTACCCCGGGATTATAGTTCAGGTTCTACACCAAGGTAGATTCTGGGGCGTCCACAATCTACCGGGTATAATCTGGGAGGGGGGTATATTTTCAGACTTTACACCGGCGCTGTCAACGGCAAATGTAAGAACTCTGCTAGGCCTAAGTGTAGTAGTCTAAGAAAAAAGTGGTTATAGAGTACACTGACAAATTAAGTATTAGGGTTCACAGGAATTTTTCGTCTGTATCACTGATACATTATGTACTAGGGTCACACGATTTTTAAGTTATCACTGACACACAAAGTAATAGAGGATCACATGGATTTTGCTCCGAATAACTGACACATTAGGTACCATGTTTACATACATTTTTCTCTGTATCATTGACACATTAAGAACTGGAGGAACACATGGGTTTTCCTCTGAATCACTGACACATTAAGTACTAGAATGTCATATGTTTTTTGCTGTGTATCATTGACACGTGAGCAATAATGGGTCACATGGATTTTGCTCTAAATCAATGACACATAAAGGACTAGAGCGTCACATGGATTAAGCTGTGTATCATTGACACATGAAGTAGGCCTATTAGGGGTCACTTGGATTTTGCTCTGTGTCACTGACACGTTAAGTACTAGGGTCACATGGATTTTGCTCTGTATCATTGTAACATTAAGTATTAGGGGTCGCATCGAGTTTTCTCTGTATCACTGACGCATGGAGTTCTAGAGGGTTAAATGGGTTTTGCTTTGTAGGCCTATCATTGATACATTAGGTTAGTAATCTGTATCATGAACTTTTAATTACTCTGAATCAATGACACATTCAGTGATAGATTCACAGGCATTTTGCTCTGTATCGTTGACACATTATTTAATAGGGTCACATGTATGTTGCTCTGCTTCACTGACACATTAAGTACTAGGGGTCACATGCATTTTGTTTTAAATCATTGACAGATGGTCACATAAATTTTGCTCTGAATCACCGACACATTAAATACTAAAGCGTCTAATGGATTTTGATGTGCGTCACTGACACATTAAGTAGGCCTACTAGTATAGGGGTCACATGGATTTTGCTCTGTGTCACTGACACAGTAAGTACAGGGATTTGTTCTGAATTAACTAACGCATTAAGTAGGCCTACTAGGATGTAATTGAAAATGTTTGAGTAATTGTTTTTTTCCGTCATGCTACTGACAGTTTGTATTTATGCCCGTAACCAGCCCGTAAAACCAACATATGACATGTCGCCCTAAATATTCAAAGTCAATTTACCACAAAAGCAACAACTGCCACCGCTAAATGTAACAACCTTCTTACATTTAGCATACATTTTTCTCACATTTAACATAGGGTGGCAACAAATGTAACAACTATTATAACACTTGTTATTTTTCTGTTTTGTTATCTATTGATGAAAAATGTTGGAAAACAGTTATAAAAAGTAAAATATATTATTGTGAAATTATCTGGGAAAATATGTACCAGTATTTTTCGGCAACCGTTTCCATTTATGCCAACATGTGGAATGTCGCCAGAAAAAGTCAGATCACTGAATACGGAAGGACTTGGCTGAGAATGGGTTTTTTTGTTCAGAATTTCTCATTTGTATAATTTTCCGCAAATGTAAGAAAGTTGGTACAATTGTTTTTAAAAAAAATCTATCTCTGCTAAGTGTAAAAAATGTTCTCACATTTACCGGAAATAGCCTGTAAATGTAGGCTAACAACTTCCACCGCTAAATGTAACAACCTTCTAGCATTTAGCGTACGTTTTTTTTACATTTAGCGTAGGGTGGCAACAAATGTAATATATTGTTTTTTTTTCAATTTTGTAATCTACGGATGAAAAATGTCGGAAAAGGTTATATAAAAAAAAGAAATATTGTAGTTAGCAAACGCCACCCTCCCCAGCGTGGTACGGGTTAGCAAGCATTCCATATCTGAACCGTGAGATGGCGTGTCGCCGGCGGCATGCACGTGATCGATTTACCCCCTATTAACGCCCTGGAAATACATTTTATTGGGTTTGCCTAGCTTAGTGACCATTTATGCAATCACTCAGTTGATTTTGAAATATTCCATCAGGTTTTTTTTAATGTAAGAGCATTTTTAAAACACCTCCCGAAAAATATTTCGGCCATTTTAACCATTTGTGATGATGTGAGTATCTTACGTTTCAGATACATGCTGCGTTCTAACACGGAATATAGTGGAGGGTTAGATCCTTCTAACTAAAATCTTGTTGTGACATTCTCTGTGAAAAAATATACCACTATTTTTTAGAAACCGTTTTCATTTATGCCAGCATGTGAAATGTAGCCAGAAAAAGCCAGAGTCAAGTCTGATTACTGAATACTGAAGGACTTGGCTGAGAATGTTTTTTTTCAGAATTTACCATTTTTATCATTTCCTGCCAAATAAGAAAGTTGTTACATTTGTTTGAAAAAAAATCTCCGCTAAACATGCTAAATGTAAAAACGTTCTTCCATTTACCGTAAATCGCCTGCAAATGTAACAACTTCCACCGCTAAATGTAACAACCTTCTTACATTTATCGTAATTTGAGTCATGTGACCTGACTTTGGATATTGAGGGCGACATGCCATATGTTGGCATAAATGAAAACTGTCATTGGCATGACTGGTAAAAATTTTCGCAAACATTTTTAGTTGCATCCTAGTACTTACTGCGTTAGTAAAATCAGAACAAATCACTGTGACGCTCTAGTACCTGATGTGTCAGTGACATACAGCAAAATCCATGAGACGCTGTAGTATTTAATGTGTCAGTGATTCAAAGCAAAATTTATGTAACTATCTGGTACCTTATGTTTCAAAGATACAGAACAAAATACATGTGACCCCTAGTACGTAATGTGTCAGTGAAGCAGAGGAAAATCCATGTGACCCTAGTAATTAATGTGTCAAAGATATAGAGCAAAATGTCTGTGACTCTAGTACTGAATGTGTCATTGATTCAAAGTACCTAATGTATCAGTGATACAAAGCAAAACCCATTTAACCCTTTAGAATTCCATGTGTCGTGATACAGATAAAACTCCATGTCACCCCCCCTAGTATTTAATGTGCCAATGATACAGAGCAAAGTCCATGTGACCCATAGTACCTAATGTGTCATTGATTCAGAGCAATATCTATCTGTCTATGTGACCCCTGTACTTAACGTGTGACACTCTAGTACTTAATTTGTCGGAGATTCAGAGGAAAACCCATGGGTTTCCTCCAGTTCTTAATGTGTCAATAATACAGAGACAAATGTATGTAACCTTGGTACTTAATGTGTTAATGTGTTATTCGGAAAAAAATTCATGTGATCCTCTAGTACTTAGTGTGTCAGTGATAACTTCAAAATCATGTGACCCTAGTACATATTGCGTCAGTGATACAGAGAAAAATCCCTGTGAATCCTGATACTAAATTTGTCAGTGGCTCTATAACAATTTCGAAGTTCTTACATTTAGCAGAGTTCTTACATTTGCCGTTTACAGCGCCGGTATATGTAAGAAGGTTGTTACATTTGGCGTTCTTATATTTACAGACGTTCTTACATTTAGCTACAATCGTGTCAACTGCATGAGACACCTACATACTTATAAAACATACTGCACCTTGATCAGTAACAAACAACTTCTAATTAATATCTTGATAGGTGATGAGGCGGTGTAGCCCCCCATTACCCGCATATCATTATCATTTACTAAGCCTTAAATATAAGTAATAATGTCTATCACCATCGGGCCACACCCTTAAGTAGAGGAGTGGCCGCATTGTATAGTCTGTTCACATGGGGGTTCTCGCTTTCTGGAAATTAAACGTTCTATATAACCTCAACAGGGTCTAAAAATATTTTAAATAATTTGTATTCATTCTCCAAATAAATACTACTGCTTTGTATTTAAAATACTTATATATATATATACATATATGGGCCATTTTAGATTTTAAAAAACGGGACAATTGCGGTTAAGACACGTTGACTTTAAAAATGAATAAAAAATATTTTTTTTGTACTTTATCTTCAAAATAAACCAATTAACATTGTTGTTTAACCTATAGCTTAACAAATTAATCGAACTGATATTTTAAAGATTAAAAAACAGAGGGTCGTGATTACCGTTATTGGCATAACAGTAAAGACATGTCCCATTTTTACAAATAACGAAGACAGTCTAATGCAATGGGCCTGAATCAATCAATGTATGATGATGTGTATCTATTATTAAACATGCAAATGAGCATATTTGAACACATTTTGGCAGTATCAAAATGGTGTTTCAAAATAATTATTTAAAAATCTATGCTCATACCTAGTACTGAAACACTAATGTCCACTAGTAAGTGTTGAGCAGTGATTTAAGTCCATAGTTTTTTCAGATTGTCTCTGTTCTTTCGACTTTACTGGTAAATACATTTTCACTTCTCATTGAACACACCACTGTGTAATATTATTTGTCACATTATCTGAGATCATAGGTGAAGGTTTATAGTCGATATTATGTCTGGATACTTTTTACCCCGGTCGCTGGACCAGACCTATTCGTTCTTGGGACATTTTATTTCCACATCCAGCATACAGTCCCGGTGCCATTTCAGCGCATTGGACACAATGCCATGTCTGTCCTACCAGGTACTCTTTTACCCTCTTGGTCATATTAAACGCATATTTTTAAGTTATGTGCTATGTCACAAACGATGGAATTAATTATATTTCATAATCGTATTATATGAATCAACGTTTCCTCTTATTTGATCATCGTATGCCATAAACTACGAATTAGTATTAAGCGCATGTGGAAAGGGGAAATATAGGTCAGAGAACAGTAGACTCCCGAAAATATAGCAGTTTCAGGTAGTGGAAAAACAACAAAAATAATATCTACTACAACTCGTTTATGTTCATACATATTATTTAGAATTTTAATATCAAGTAATCGAATGCCAGCTGTCTATTCAGTTGGCCTATCGGGTTTTATCGGGTTTCCTCCCCGTGATTTAAGTACAATATCAATTCGATGAGGCACTGATCCCATCAGTCAGATGGTTATCTGGCTCATATTGTTACTCTCCATGACCGATCGACTGGGAAGTTCATCCAGATATGTTGGTTGGGTCTTTCTCCCACGAACAGCATGCCTAAAAGCATCCCAGCATAATAATATACCTTATACAGACATGTAGGCTATACAGCAATGATCCATTTGTGATAATATTAAAATGATTTATTAATATGATTTACCCAACAACACAAGCATGTGAAATACACATATAGATTTTATGTTATACTTAGATCAGGCTTATTCACCGCCAATATATATCAGATACTGTTGATCACAACATCAGAACCATAGATAGATCTGGCACATTCCACGGAATGGGAACTATAGCAACAACGACGCCAGGCTTCTGCAGGAAGCAAATACCAATACGCAGGTGTTTCCCTGGCCGAGCTGACATAATTGCAAAGGCCAAAAATGAAATTTATTTCTACAAACCATCTGTGTCATCAGCAGTGCAACTAATGTATGATAAGCAAACCAAACTCAACACCAAAGATTGAACGTGGAAACTTGATCTGTTATGGAAAGTGGTATGGCCGCTACGTTCACCGCGACCTGGGTGATCTGCCATGATGCAGTCAGTAACCAAAGGGGACCACCCAGGACAATCAAGTGTTTCATTTCTACCCATGATAGACATGGATCCAAATGATCATAGCTGTGTGTACACCACTTTGAGATTCGTGTATTCAGAGGCCAGACGACAAAATTTTACAGCTGTGCTCACATTTGATCAACCCTTGTGGTGGTTAAAGTCCAAGTAATTGTTGCAAATGAACCAAGTAACAGTGACTTAAGTTCTATTGTACTGCGTCTAGGTGGATTCCACACAGAAATTAGCTTTCTGGGGTGCATCGGCCATATAATGTCAGGAAGTGGACTTCGAGAGGTACTAGAGGTTATATATTCCTCCAATACAGTAGCACATATGCTAAGTGGAAAGGCATTAGCTCGAGCAGTTCGAGGACACATGCTTGTAGATTCCGCTTTGAACGCGATGCTTGTAAGCAAGGCTTTCCACATAGGAGTCACCACAGTAGGTAGTGAGTACTGCCAGGTCGCACCACACGATGAGCATTCAACACTCTGATGAACATTATCAACCACCTTCCGTCACATCAGTTTCTGATACAGAAGATATCTGTGATGAAATAGGCAAAGTATTACAACTATATGACCAACTGATGGACTTGATACATTTCACCAAAAACTGGAGAATGAGAAGAATGAGCTTGTATCGCATCGCACTGCATGTCTGTGGCTCCAGTACATGAAAATGATAGACATACTACGCCAGTTTATCAAATCGGAGAGAACTAGAAATTTCAGCCTTTAATGATGAAGATACTTCAAGATATGTTACCATTCTTTGCTGCTTCAGGGCACAATTTATATACAAAATCCGCTTACATTCATCTACAGCAAATGCGCAAACTAGAGATAGAACATCCCAATGTATTTGCTTTAAATTCTGGCTACCATGTTGTACGTCGGAGTGACAGATACTGGGCAGGGCTGTCAACCGATTTAGTGATTGAGCAAGTACTGATGCGGACAGTAAAAACAACCGGTGGATTAACACGAGTTAGAGGGATGGAGGAGTTGCAACGTGCACAATGGGTACTTTCCATGCCTGCGTGCTCAGAAGTAAATTATGCCATGCAAGAATTTACAGGATCAAATTATGTTACAAGTAATCAGCACAAATATGTGTCTGAGGCCAGGCAAATAAGAGATGGCAAAGATATTACATATCTTCATCAGTATACAATCAACAAAAACCCTTTAATTGCAGATCAATCACTCCACAATATTTCATCAGGTGATACATGTGATAGCACATTTAATTCTGACAAGGCAGAAGAGGTAGGGTGTAAGATACCTAAATCCATGGAAAGAAACGATGTGGTGGGCTATACATTCAAGAAAAAGGGACAGGTTGTTACAATGGACCATAATTGATCTGTCAAGGTTGATGGAAAAGTTATTCAAGTAGACCCTCAATTGCTATTCCAACGTTTCTTGGCAGCTTCAATTGCCATGGCTGAAGCCAAAGCTGAAATATTCAAATATGAATTATGCAGTCAGCCATCAGCACTATTCGAACCATCAGGACTCTTAAGAGAGGCAAAGAAGCCTGTATTGGCGGATGTAATCTGGACTGATTGTGACGGAAATCAAATGTCTGGTCCATCACCCACAGAGTTGAGCAGCATGCAAAATGTGCTGCACAGAGGCTCACTATTGCATTAAATTCCATGGCAAAGAGGATCTACATACAATTCGGTGTGTGATATGCATGTGAGCAATGTTTGTCGAAATTATGTTAAGCCAATCATTGTATTTGATGGCTATTTAGCAGGGCATTCAACCAAATATATGGCACACCTCAGCAGATCAGGTGGTGTTATTGGTGCTGAAGTGAAGTTTAATGGCGATATGCCAATAAAAACAAAGAAAGAACATTTCTTAGCAAATAATGTGATTAACAAAATTTAATCTACTTGTTGGGTAATAAACTTAAAGAAGCAAGTTGTACTGTGCTACATGCTGAAAAATGATGCAGACGTGTTGATTGTTCAAACAGAAGTGTAGTGTGCTATCAAATGTGCTACAACAATCATTGGTGAAGATACAGATATTTTAGAACTGCTGTGCTTCCATTGGGAGCTTGCATCATTTCCCATTTACTTTCAGTCAGACATAAAACGATCTAGCAAACATATAAACTGATAAAGGTTTGGAATATAAACTGGTTTGAAACTGCCCTGGGTCCATCTGTGTGTGAAGTGTTACCATTTGTCCATGGAATTGCGGGATTTGACACTACGTCACGTCTATTTGGCATTGGGAAGGGAACACCTCTGAAGAAATTGAAGAGTGATCCGAACTTCAAAAAAAAAGCTGAAATCTTCTTAACTAATGTATCGATGGATAGCATCATATCTGCTGGTGAGGAAGCCATCGTGTCGCTGTCTGTACAGCCATCGTGTCGCTGTCTGTACGGTGGCAATGTAGGTGAGGGATTAGATAAATTACGTTATCGTCGATTTCTTGAAAAGCTGGCCACAAACATATCATCTGTGCAAGTGCATACATTACCCCAACTGCAGCAGTACCCATGTGTGTTACCAAGTACATGAGTGGATTGGTAAATTGAATATGAAACCTGAAGAGTGGGGTTGGCTGCGCATTTCCCAGCAGTACCGAAAATAATTATATGTAATTGTAAAACAAACTGTAGTACAAAAGTATGCACATGCAGGAAACATGGTTTGGACTGTACTGTATGGTGTACATGGTGATAGCAAGGGAATAAACTGTACAAACTCTCCTATAATTCCAGACATAGCCGATGATGAATAAAAAACACTGCATCTCCTAATTTTATAAGCATGTGATAGGTACCATGAATGACATATAACTCACTGGAATATATATGTGTGGATTATTTCGTTTTAATATCTGGCCAGTAACTGTCTGTAATAATTGATAACAGGTTTTTTTCCCAACATTTGATATGTAGCATTATATTATTAAACAGTACCATTCCACATTTTATAGTGCTATCTTTTAATATACATACATCTACTGATGTTTCGCTCGCTGTTGAAAAAGGTTAATTACGTAACTATGCCCATCTACATAATTTACGTTGTTAATATAAATTTTATTAAATTTTGAATGACACAGTCGGCTTCCTTGACACTCAGAACATGGGTGTAGACGCCATGTTTGTGATGATATCATGATTTTTAATGGAGATATAGCTGAAAATGTATATTTCGGTAAGGCGGTACTAATTACTGGTTTTATGATATTTTAATCACCCCGATTTTTCTAGACTTTTGATATGTGTTTCTGGGGGGCTTTCCGAAACATATTCTGTTAAAAAAATTATGCTGCAATTTTGTCTAAGTCCAACCTTAAAATGATTTACTAATTCGCAGCAGGCATGTGGGGAGACACAGCGGGGACACCTGGTGAGTGTGACGCAGCCTGGATTCACAGTGGGTTGAAAATGACATGTTGTCTGTGAAAATCGCTATGGATTTGACCCCGTTTTGAACTGTGGTGACATTTTGAAACGCTAGAATAGGGTGCGTAGCTCAAAATCTGTCTGATCAGCATAACCAGAGCGGCCCTGTTTTGAAACAAAAACATGTCAAGTTTTATTCTGATGTGTCACACTATATGGTTGATAGGGCGAAAAGTCGTAGTTCTTGCAGCCTGTGATCTAAATTAATTGTGTTTATAACTTTCTGCGTTTTTAGTTTATTTAGGTCATATTTCATTGTTCTCATTTAGTATTTCGTGTGCTTCTCATTAATTCAGGTTGTTTGGCTATCAAATGCTTGCATTTAACATTTTGATATTGGGGTTTGTTATAACCCCTAGTGATTGTGTTGGCGGTATGCTGATTGTTATCTCAGCTGCACTGTACCAACATTGTAACACTATTGGCAGGAGTTGTGCTATTATTCCTTACACAATTTTTCTCAAACAACATCTGCAATTAATCAAGCTCGCCTTGGGGGGCATGTCCAAAGGTTACTGACTGATAGTGATTGATGACTTGTACGGGGAATATTTTGGCCAATATATAAAAATATTTGGGGTGCATACCTATTTCTAATGGTATTGAATGTTTGATTATATTATTTTTTCGGCTTCAAATCATGTATAACGTATAATAAATTGGTGTAAAAATATTTGGCGTCTAAAATATCTACCAATATTATGTTCCGATGTACAAAACGTTTTTTTGGGGCGGGGGCCCTAGGGTGGTGGTTAGCACCGCCGCCTTTCACGCCAGAGTTCGGGGTTCGGTTCCCGGTCTCAGCGGTTTGAAAGAAACAAAAAATGTTTCTTCTCCATCCACGTGTGAAAGTCAGTATTGTGGGGAGCCTCCGTGACCGAGAGGTAGCGTGCTCGGCCTCAGACCGCCAGGGCTTGAATTTCGAATCCTGTGTCTGGAGGACAGTGTCATCTCAATCATCTCACCATCCTCAGGGGGTTCTCCTGGCCCAGTTTAGCCTATATGTGCACAAAGGTGGCCTAACACCCGATTCATTTCATTTTTACAAAACGTTTTTTATCGCTAATGGCTATTAACTCTGGTAAACCTCAACTTTTCTACAGAAGTGACAATTAATTTATAAAAAAAGACTCAACTTACTGCAGTTCACAAATGGCTGTTTTGAAGATAACATTTTAGTAATAAAAAGCACCAATAATAAAAATGGAGAAAATAAAAATATTATAACTATAAAATAAAAATATTTTATCCTAGCGGCTGTTTTTAGTAAATAATATTTGTAAAAATAAACACACCAGTATAAATTGGGGTAAAAGTATCTGGTTTGTAAAATCCACCTAAAATAATATTTATTACAAAAAAAGTTATACCACTAAGAAAAAAAAATTATGTTGTGAAAGAGTTGTAGACAAAAAAGTTTTTAGACATATCTGGGATGGTGTTGGTATACGGGGGTGTCTACGATGTTGTGCCAACATTGTTGTTTGGGGGGGTAGTGTATGGTTGTAATACAACGTTGTGCCAATGGTGTGCCAACAGTGTAGTGCTCGTGTATGGGAAGCTGCCCAGGGGTGGGGGATGGCTTAGTGTGAGGTTGTGATACAATGTTGTGCCTACGTTCTGCCAACATTGAATTGAGACCTTGCCAGCATTGACAACCATTATACAACCATTCTGATGCGTACAATATATACCTACCTAATTCTCATGTCCTCATGTAAATTTCGAATTTGGAAATAAATCTCATTCTGAGAGTAGAATAATGATGTTCACATCAAACATCACTGTCAAACGTAGTCTGTCAGTGCGGCCAGAAACCTACATGTAGTCTAGTCTAGTCTGCAACATATTAAGCCGATGCTCCACACACAACAACTTGAACAAATCTAGCAGCCTGCCTCGTAATAGAGACCTGCGCAGAAATGCAGTACAGTTAAACACCCCATTGTGCTAACGAACGACGCACATTTCAAACAAAGGCACCGTCCTATACCACCTAGAATGATCAAGGAGGTTAAACATCATTTACAGAAGTTATTAGCATGTAGATACACGAATAATTAAACCCTCAGGCCTCGCCTGTGGTCTTAGTAAGAAAGAGCAATGGCAGTCTTCGCTTTTGCATAGATTACAGGCAATTGAACTTGGGGACAGTTAAAGATTCATATGCCCTTCCAGGGATTGACGAGTTAATAGACAACTTGGCAGGTAATACATACTTTTCTTCACTCGACATGAGGAGTGGGTACTGCCAAGTGGAATTTGAAGATGACGACCAAGCAAAACAGCTTTCACTACAGATCCAAAGGGATTCCGGGAGTTTAAGCGAATGCCCTTTGGCTTATAGTCCTTGGGCCAGACCAAAATTTAGTACCAATCGGTGACTAAACTTTATTGTGATTTTAAGTTAGATACATATATGAGGGGTCTAAAAATGTATGATGGCCTTTTCAGAACGGTAGCTTAAGGGCAGTAATTTCTGTTTTAAAGAGGGGGGGTCTCGGAATCAAAACGTAATTATTAATTATATCTTTTCATCTATTAGTTCTACAAAAATCATTAATACATCGTTTCTGACATAATTCGGGCCAAGGAATACGTTTTTGATATTTTTGAAATGAGTTAACCAATATTTCGCAAAGAAATCCAAGATGGCCGCCAATTTCAAGCTGTATTTCTTAACTCAATGGCATAACTGGTTTATTTATGTCTATATAATGTTCGAAAATTTGTAAGTAAATATTCTGGTTAGACAATCAAACTAGCATTAAATTAAACTATTTTTTGTATATCTTGTAAATATAAAAGCAGTTTAGTTATCCAACTGACGCGTGCTTCATAGCACTTGTTGTGCGAACCGAAAGCGTATCTCTATGAAATGTGTCACAATAAGGCATACATGTCTAATATTTGCCCATATTATTTTGTTCTTGGAAGAATCAATTTACATTTTTCCAACAAAATTAAAAAGAAACACTAATTATAAATAAATTAATGATAGCATGTATGGTTCATTTCTTTAGACGTTTTCGATTAGATACACTGTAATCATATTAATAGTGGTATGTTATTTTGTGGTTGTTATCATAATTATGTGATTGAGCCAGACCAATATTTAGTACAACTCGGGGTGACTAGAAAAAAACTACTCTAGATGGTTTTGTATGCCTTACACATGAACACAAATGTATGATGGCCTTTTCAGAACGGTAAAAATACGGCCTTTTATTTTATGTTCAACGTTTGTTGATATTATCCATTCTTTTCTTGGTTGAATCAAATACCAAATATTCCTATTTTTCGACAAAAAAAACAGAAACTGTAATTATAAATGAATTAATGATAGCAGGATTGATTTATTTAGACATATTAGATTAGATACACTGTATTCATGGTAATACTAGGAAATATTTCTTCGGTTGTAATCATTATTATGTAGCATGGTGGTTATTTATCAACTTCAATAATTATCAACATAGTATATACCTGAGTAGCCATGGTAGCTCGATATAGTAGTTTGAATAGGATAATAAGGTATAGTTCTTTGATTTCAGCGTAATGTATTAAATCCGTTTCACCTGTATAAATTTGAATTCAGCAGTAATGATGATCGTAAACAATGTTCTTTTTCAGTTTGATCATTGTTTACGTATTTAAAACAGAACAGAAACCAACTGTTCTTTCTTAGTGTTAAATCAGAACTAAGTTAAAATCAAATTAAGATGTTGATAAAATAAATGAAATAAACATGCTACCCAAATCATTACCACCATTCAGCTCTGTAAAAAAACTACAGTATTATGGTGTACAGTACATGTAAATATGTAGGCCTACTACTTAGCTATGTGATCCAATCATGTGATACACTATATATATTTACACACAAGCTGTAAATTCAATGGTGGATATGTCTTCAATTGCATTTGTCTTTGTTTAAAGTGTGAACACGTCGTTGAACGAACATTTCAATCTATCACACAAGTAATTTGGGTGTTATTACCGTATCCCGGCGCATAAACGTGCATGCACTTATAAGTGAAAATCGACTGTTTTAGGCATGGCACCGAAAATACTCTTGTTCATTTATAACTGCATGCACTTATATTCGAATACTACGTCCATGTACTTCTATTCAAAATTTAACACACGTGCCACTGTGTAGCTCTATGCTCAGACATATATGTCTGATATGTATCGAGTTATAGAAACCCTTACTGTCCATAATAATTAAATAATTTATGATGTTGTTGTATGTTCGTAAACAAAAACTAAATTATTGTTTTCAGTTATAAACGGGTTGATATTAGAAGAGAATTGTTCCACAGTATAGATATGCGTGAAAGCAATAATGCATGGGTGTGATAGCTGAAAAGAATGGACAAATGAGGTGTGATATTTGACAGCTCAAGTAATGTCAACACCTATTTCCTGGAGTCAATCACGCAACTTAACATCAAAGTAACAGTCAGTGATTACAAATTGTAGTTTATTCTATTTTTGGTTGAAAAAAATCAAATAATTACCAAACAATTACGATTTTAAAGAACTTGAAAAAACATACAATTTATTTTTATGTTCGAATATAAGTGCATGCACTTATTTTTGAAAACTAAGTGCATCTTCAAATATAAGTGCATGCACTTTAATGCGCGGGGATACAGTATTATAATTTTTCATCATCTGTGTCATAATCCGAAGAAGGGCTGAGTGCCTTTTCGTCATCATTTTTATACATGCTTATACAGTTTTGCAAAGTACATGCATCTGTACATTTTAATCTATTTTCAAGACATTGACACTGTGGCAGTTTACAAATACGCTTACAAGTAGGCCTACACGAGAGGAGATTTAGCACAGCATCTGGAGCAGAAGAGCTAGACATACATTCAAGTTCTTATCTTAAGCATTGAAAATCCAGTCGCGTTCATCATCAGGAGGAGGGATATCAGGACAGATAACAAAACTCCTGTGACATAGGACTGTTTGATATTTGGCATGCTGGTATATATAGCTATCTCCGCATGATGCCCTTCTTAACCTGGGAATTTTTATATCACACGTTAATGATTTTGGACAATATAAACGGCATGTGAACCCTTGGAGTGCGTCATAGAGATCTGGTGACAGTGCCCAGTTTCAACCCATATTTTTCAATGCATCTCTAAATTTATGATTGTTTATGACTAGTGTCAAGGCACCAAACGTAATACCTTGACCCGAAAAGGAACTTATGGTGCCGCATTCTGTGTAACAATGTAGCCCTATAAATGTAGCACTATGAATGTAGTCCTCTAAAGTAATATCTATCAATCTCTGTCGAACTTTAGTACCACTTTGCATATATAAATGACACTGTATATTAGTGCTAAATGCAAGGCTAATAATGAAGATATCAGTGGCATCTGCCACAAGAACAACATCATGGTAGGTCTAATATTCAGCGGCATGTTTTGCATGAAGCAGCATACGCGTATCTACGTCTTCAGTTGTACCAGCTGCAAGATTAATTCTATCAGATTTTTTTTAAATGATTTGTCCAACTGGTTTGCAGTAGCTCTACAACGGACTGGATGTCAGTTTCATTTTTTTAACACGTGATGGCTGAAGATCTAAATGAATATTATGTGAAGAGTCGATTTCAATAACAACGCTGCTTTACGGCTGTACTTCTATTTTCAGCATTGAGGTAGTATTCACTCACTGCAGATGGTTTTGTGCCGAAACCTTTGGTACCACCTGCAGTTTGGGGTATCCTTGTTTGTGGTTTCTTCAATAGTTTCGTCAACAGGTATTCGACCAAGAGGGATTCTTTGCTAATCTGAACGCTGAAGCCTCCACCTGTAAAATATTTGTAAATTTTCGGGTGTTCCTCTGGAAGTCTTGTCATTTGAGAATTGTATACCCACATATATTTAGTCTATATGAATGATTAAGTAGAATTCTACTCATTCTTTCATGTTGTTTTCATGAAGTTTCTTGATGGAGTCTCCTCACAATACTGATTGCTTGCAAGCGAGTGGGGAAGAAACATTTTTGTCTTCAAAACATGGATGACAGAGGGGGTGAAGAACCTGCACCAAACAGTTTTAACCACTGAACCAGAGTCCACACCCTACATAAGAAATGATGATATGTGAGCTAAGGAAGTGATGTTTTGACTGATGTAACGATGTCTAAATAGACAAAATGGCCAAATGTGTGCTGCCATTTTAACTTAAAGCCTTTATTAGTCTACACTATACACCCCTAGTAAAGGCAAAGCCATTTATATGTGACAGTTTCGTTGGATGTTATATTTGGATGTTACATTTTGAACGCGCGGGTAAAATATCGAGATTTCTAATGTACATATTATGTATGTATGTTTTTTTTCTCTGAAATACAAAATAACACATAACTTCCTTAACCCTTTCAGCACGGGGATCGTCTTTATACGTCAAAACCTGACGTCTACAGATTCTGACGTATAGAAACGGTCCCCGCACTGAAAGAAGTACTTTGTTTTATAATGGCCGTAGACCCACAGCATTGGTATATTCAAATGAATCGGAAAGAGCTAACTAAGAAATTTATGATGATATCAAATTGAAAAATCACTTTAGTTTCCATGGCTTATGCAAAAATATTTCAGCGCTTTAAGGGTTGAGCTGCTGTTCTGAAAAAGGTCATCATACATTTTTGTTCATGTCTAAGGCATACGAAGCTATCTAGAGTAGTTTTTTTGTAGTCACCCCGGAAGGTATTACATTTTGGCGCAATCATATGACATACCACTATTACCATGATTACAACGTATCTAATCTGAAACGTCTAAAGTGATGAACCCTGTTATCATTAATTCATTTATAATTAGTGTTTCTTTTTAATTTGTGGAAAAATATAGATATGTATTATTTTATTCCACCAAGAAAATAATAGAAATTATAGACCAACATTGGACATGTATGCCTTATTGTTACACATTTCATAGAGATACTTTTTCGGTCCTCGCTGCCTTAAGTGTTATAAAGTACACGTCTGTTGGATAACTAAGCTGAATTTTTATAAATTTGCAAGATATACAAAAAAATAGTTAAAATAAATGCTAGAATAATTGCCCATAACTAGAATCTTTGCTCAAAAAAAATCGAACATCATAGACGTAAATAAACTTGTTGTATCATAAAGCG
This sequence comes from Flabesymbios commensalis, assembly GCA_964017125.1. NCBI lineage: Eukaryota > Metazoa > Annelida > Polychaeta > Terebellida > Flabelligeridae > Flabesymbios > Flabesymbios commensalis. The sequence continues at coordinate 32,911,657 of OZ024912.1, forward strand.
AAGAAATACAGCTTTAAATTGGCAGCCATCTTGGATTTGTCGGCGAAATATTGGTTAGATCATTTCCAAAACATCAAAAACGGATTCCTTGACCCAAGTTATGCCAGAAACGATATATTCTGGATTTGTGTAGGACACATAGATGAAAAGATATAGTTAATATTTACTTTTTGGTTCAGAGACCCCCCTCTCTTTAAAACTGAGAATACTGCCCTTAAGCTACCGTTTTGAAAGGGCCATCATACTTTTTTAGACCCCTCATATATGTATCTAACTAAAAATCACAACAAAATTTAGTCACCCCAATTGGTACTAAATCGTAAAAATTCGGCCCCTGGCCCAAGGACTATTAGCCAATGCACCCTCGACCTTTCAAAGGTTGATGGAGCGAATAATAAGCGAACTCCACATAGTAGACTGTTTCACCTTCATAGACAGATAGATGACCTACTAGTTCCAGGCAAAATAATTCTACACCATTTAGACAAGCGTAGGCGTGTGTTCCAAAAGATCAGGTAACCTAATCTAAAGTTTAATCCCCAGAAATGTTCTTTAATTAAGAACAAAGTAGTTTGTGGTGGTCATGTAGTATCCAGCTCTGGAGTAGAGACAGATCCGCGAAAAGTAGAGAAGATCAAGCATTTGCCTGTCCCAGATCATGCTGCTAAAGTAAGGGATTTTCTTCGGTTTTGCCGGGTATTATCGCCGTTTTTTTAAGGATTTTTCAATTATTGCGAAACCTTTGACAAATTTACTTGTTGGCGTTATGGGCAAAAAGGGGAAGTTAGCAGCTAAACTTGATTCCACTGGCCACAGATGGCTAGCTGCTTTAGCAGCTTATAACTTTACTTTGAAATATAGACCTGGAAATCTAATGCAGATGCAGATGGTCTATCGAGACTTGCAAATCCAGACAAGAAATGAGTTCGTCATCTGTTGAAACTCTGTGCAAGTCAGCCATGTACAGTCCATGGGTGAATGTAGTTTGTTTTATCTGCTCAAATAGCGAAAGACTTTGATGTACATGGAGAATTGAGTCCCAAAGATTGGAGGGAAATTCAATTAGATGATCCCCATATTTTTTCCTATTCACCGCTGTGGAACCAATGGTGAAAAACTTATAAATATAAAAATAAATATGCTCATCCGGAAACTTTACAACTTTATCGTTCAGTAGACAAATTCGAGCTCCATCGCGGAGTACTTTACCGTTCAATGATGGCGAGAAGAAATTGCAACTAGTTCTTCCAAAATAATACAGAGCTCAAGCAATCAGAGGTTTGCATGATGATATGGGTCACTTAGGACGCGATAGAACTTAAAATCTCCTGAGAGATCGGTTCTTCTGGCCGCGTATGGCCACCAAAGTAGACGACTGGGCACACAAGTGCACCAGATCCATTATGAGAAAAACACCATATTATTTTAAAGCACCTTTAGTCAACATCACAAGTACACAACCTATGGAGCTAGTCTGCATGGACTACCTCTATTTGGAAACTTCCAAAGGTGGCTTTAAAAATATTTGGTTGTGATGGATCATTTCACCAAATACGCTCAGGCTAGGCCAGTAGGACTGAGTGTGGTATCCCATCTCAGTCCAGCAAAGAGCGATTGGAAAAACTCGTGGCTGGATTTTGACGCTATGAAAATCATACAACGAAAAATATAATGGCAAAATAAAACATACCTCGCTTATTCTCTGTATTTTATCTAATTGTCGGGTATATTAGTTTTCCAATTTCAGTACCGACACTCGAATATCCAAACTTATTAGAACTGTTCCTATAACACCCCAACGTCGTCACTGTCTTGTGCAGTGCTGTTTGTACAGTTTCTGGGAGACATGCGTGGTGGTATGACAAGAAACTTTCAGTATACACCATATACAGACATGGCATAAATGTTTGAAGCATAATTTTTGCAACAAAATATCTCTACAAATCTGAGTACAAAAAAATACAGCTCATATATGGGTGAATATTGCTTTACGTCGATTTCTGCACAATCATGGCAAAATCGCGACAGAAGGAAGTCCTAAGTCGAGACTCTGTCTATACTCTTATTGAATGACATCAAGGGTTCTTTTAAATGCACACTAGGCCTACCATAGATAGCATCGCATACTCTAGGCTTTTGAACAAACTGGAGCAAAACTGGACCGAATGAGCCATCGGGGCTGGCCCAGTCCACATATAAATCGGTGTGCAATACAGAGTATGTGGTCATTGCTATTCGTAAAGTTGTGCGCCCAAAATCCGGTCGCGGACGATCGATTGTACAAGGAATGAATGCGTCGTTGTTTGATCAATGATTTTCATTTTATTTTTATAATGTCAGTTTTATATCTCATCGGAATAATACGTCAACGTGAGGATTTAAATGTCAGTCTGTACAGGTGAACTTATTTGAATAGGGTTACCCTCACATTTTTCATGAAATTCTTGATCTCAGCGTACACTGTCTACCAACATACAAAACTACAGCTTGTGTATAATATTAGCAGATTAGAGTACCCCTCTTTCTTTTGAAATCGTAATGCATAGGGGAGGATAAGTTAACAGACACGGTCTACTGTGAAAAATAAAATATTTTTTTATGAAAATCACATATACATATGCCAAAGATCAGAAAAAAGAAGGGGATCACCTCGTGAACAATCTACTGAAAACATGTGAGAAGCCGAAATTTAATACGGCCGCCGGCGGACCATTTTGAATCCGTGTAATTTGTAACTTTAAAAAAAAAATCGGATTAAAAATAACTACATTTTTTTATAATCAGTAGATGCTTTTTAACCCTTAAAGCGCTACAGTAAAAATATATATCCACCCACTTGAATTTATGTCTCGTAACCATGATCCACAACTTCAAGTGGATGAAAATCGCTGGTATTTTTTAAAATAAATTTGAGACCTGACATTTACATATCTTGATCAGTGTTGATGGTTAAACACACATTTCGTTCTCACAACAGTGTTTTAACCGAATAATAATACGGCTAAGTTGAAGGGTCAAAATGAAAAAAATATTGCGGTGAGTTTGTCTTTATTGATTTAGTTGAAAAGGGGGTGTTACATAAAGATATGGGAGCTAATTCAATTTCTTCAGAACTACGACATAGACATCTTGGATTTTTTATTCCAACGACACGACATCACCAAATAATCAAGCACAAATAAGTATACATAGCCATACATATAATGATCTAGAAAAAGTATCAATCAAAATTGTTCATGGATAATCAACGAACAAGATTATATTAAGATCAGCGATTGACGAATATCATGTTTAAATGGATAGGACCATGTTGTATTTTAACAATGTGGAGACCTCCAAATTGTAACAGGACCTTAACAACGCGCTTGATAGGACAGACAAAATCATATGGATGGCATCATGAACAAGTGGGCTAACCCACATTTTGACGATTTTGAGAAAAAATCGCGCAGGAACATTAAGTACGAGATAAAACGAATAAATACAAATTAACACAAAAAGGTAACAAAATCAGTGACCAAATGGTCTAGCCCTGAATGTGAAACTCGTATATAGATCTGGTTGTTGCTATCAATGACATGTATTTTCACTGTTTTCAAATGTGGGCTTATGCCATCCATATGGAAAGCTGGTATTACACATGTTTCCAAGTCAATTAGTTCTAAAGTTATATAGGCGCTCTGGCGGCGTTATTCCACCCATTGTTTTCAATATCATGAAAGGTTTAATCAGACTCTTTTAAATTTGCTCTGTACCTTGGTTCCAAAAGAGAAACCTGACTGGAAATCCCATGTAGGACTGTTAGTACATGCCTACAATGCTACCAAGCATGACTCTACTAAACATTCGACATTCTTGTTGATGTTTGAGAGAGAGCCCAGGCTACCTATAAACCTGGCCCTGCCAGATTTTCAGGAGGGGAAGGAAGGTCATGCGAAATTTCTTGATAACCTTTGAAATGCTCTGAAGGACTCTTACCAGCTTGCCTCACAGGAAGCAAGCAAAGCTTCCACTTGACAGAAAACAACTCATGATAGGCATGCTATGGCTGGTGCTGTTAGGGTAAAAAATACTTGTTCGTATTCTTTCATATGAGGGCAAGCTTAAGATTTCGGATAAATGGGAACCGGAACCTTGCATTGTAATGGAGCAGGCAGATCCAAATATCCCAGTTTATGTGGTTCATCCTAAAACTGGTAGTCACAGACGTAGGACTCTGCATCGGAACCACTTGTTGCCAATAGGATCTCGACCCATAACCAATTCAGATGACAACATGTCCATTGAGGAGCAGACTACCTATAAGGAGATATCTGATGGTCCTAAGCAGTCCACAGATGATGCTTCATCTTATGATGATGTTCCGATTCAGGATAGTGAAGATGATCATGGCAGTATAGATCAAGAGGTTTTACAGCCAGAAAATAGTAGATCCTGTGATTGATCCAAAGAAGTCCTTACCAGACATAGCCACTCACGATAATATAGTTAGAGATGCTCAGCCTATTGCTGGTGATGAACCACCTGCCTTGGACGATGAGCAAGGCATGCCTCAAGTAAATTTAAACGAGGCAGATATTGATGACCATGATGTTTCACTGCCAGTATTGCCAGAAGCAGACTTGAATCCTCTAGACGATCGAAACGTGATCGTAGACCACCAGCCTGGTTAAGGTCAGATGATTTTGTTCAGTCACTTTATGCTTCTCCACCATTCCAGACTGGTACAGAAAGCTGATTATTTGACGACTTTTATGAAACAGTCTGGCCCATCCGAAGATGCATACAATGCTCTAATAAAATAAACATTATATCCAAGGGCTAAATAAGGGCTATGACCAGTAATAATTTTTTAACATTCCATCATTTCTTGATTGAGGGGAGTATGTGGCAGAGGCTTTTTCACCAGGTGTCATGACTTCGGAAAGTCATGAGCGACATCTGGTGAATAGCCTATTGCAACTTCCGGTTCGTGTTTCTAAATTTGCCAACATGTTTCGGCAGCAAATTGTGAGTTTTAATTTCCTTTTGCGTTCAACCTCAGACGAGTGAAGATGGTTAATTATCTTCACTTTCACAGCGTCATGGGGCGGAGTAAAATTTGATGGCTGTGTGTTTCACATTACTCTCTTATCGAAATTATTAAGTTTTTTTATATCGCTCCAGTCACTATTGCATTGTTAATAATTGTTAATATTGTTATCTGCAGATATTGTGTTTTGTGTGACTGTTCGGCGGCTTAGGCAGTGACCTGTCTTAGGCAGACAGATTTTTGTTCTTTATTTGATTGGTTTTGGTATTCATGTGATCGAACTTAATAAATGTTCATCTGACCAAATGTGACGATTATTCTTATGACTTGTGTTTACACCCCGCTGATTGAACCCACTGAACACTAATAGGGGTAGTTGTCGAGCGAGCAAACCATAGGACATCAACACCACTCCCTGGAGACAGTCCCCTGTGACATACTTTATATTTTAACTGTTCTCCATCCATAGCCTTACCTTTTTAATGGAAATCTGTTTTTAAAACTATCTGCTAGGACCGGTCTAAATTGTTCGATTCTTGACTTCTTCATATATGCATATCCCTGATACATGTACTACCATCACGAGAAAATGATGACAACGTCGATTATAATTTAGATCTAAAATGCTTACAACTTAACATGAAAATGTAATTAAAAAAACAATAATTTGTGCATCACTGTCGTGATGTGGGAAAAGTTGATAAATCTTGAACAACCGCCTGTGGAGCAACAAAATGATAAACAACCGCCTGTATTTAGGAGGATTTATTTGTCTGGTAAAATATCATACTTGCAAGAAACTTCACATTTAGCTGCTCTTCCAGCAGACATTCCCATGTATAGTCCATTTTTTTCAAATCCACACAACATACACACATCATGCCAGATGTACTTGGTTAAATATAAAAGAGAGTGGTAGATAATATTCTTATTTCAATGGACAAGCGTTATCATTTCTGTAGCATGAGTGAGCTTGGCCTCACTAAATGCATTTGTTGAAGTATAATTACAGTTAGCAGGTCATACATCGTCACCCACTCTTTCTATTTCAATTTGCAAAGGTTATTTAGTCATTACAACTATAACAATATCAAGTACACGCATATACATACAAAATGAGAGATAGTCCGAGTGGTTAACATTATGTTTCATCCATCCTAAATTTTCAAGCTTGAATCGCCGACGTCAATTTCTGGCTTCGAATGTAAGAGGAGTTGAAAATATATATCCTCCAAATTATATCCGGTACTTCTCTGACTATTATCTGGCTACTGAAGCTATGTTATCAAGTTTTAACCCTTTAACCGCCAGTGCTGCATATATTCGGGTTTTCATTTTTTATTAGCACATTATGTACCACCTTTTAAACAAGATTTGCAAAGTTTGTTCTTATAATAAACAAGTATGAGTAATTTTCACTCACTGGAAATTGTGGATTGCGGTAGCGAGACACAACTTCAAGTAGGTTACAATTTAAAAACAATATATTTTTTTAGTTTAGCGCTTTAACCCTTTCACCACTGAAGCCCGTTTTTATGTGCTGAATGCTATGGCATTCAGCACATAAAAACGGGCTTCAGTGGTGAAAGGGTTAAAGGTAAGTTGTAATCAAACTCACTTGACACAATATTTACATCTATCCCATCCCGTATGCATGTTTTTCCTGTCCGCTATCTAATAGTGGGTCCAATAATTGAAATATTTGAGAGTATTGATCATTTTATGATAAAAGCATGAGATTTGGCACACTGGTAGGGCACCCAATGGAGAAGATATTTGGATACAAGGACATCCCAGATTTGTCCTATAAATAGAATGGCAGCCATTTTCCAAAATGGCCGCCAGCGATAACTATTTTAACCATATCTCTGCTTCTAATCCACATAGAAACTCAATATTGGTGGCTAAATGTATGTTTTCAGGGATGGAGAATGCAATGGAATAAGTTATTAGAGGCTAAAATTCATTATAATTAGGTTTTCACGTTTTAATTGCTCTGGAATTCTCCAGATTCATACAAAACTGGCCTGCACATCCATAGAGATTTCTTGGACTACTAACTGTCTAGTATATCTACCGGACCTAGAACAAAAGTTCAGCAGATCTATCTGGGGCTGATAATTTTTACTAGTAGGAATAATGTTTTACTTCGATTATTGATTTCTTTTAGAAATAGGCCTAGGCCTAGGGCCAAAACTTGTCGTGAGGCTATTGCCGATATTGCCAATTTCCTCCCAGCAATGAACGGTTCTTTGAAAGCTGCACTTAGCCTTCTACTGATATACTAGGCTTAGGGGCCAATCCGTGGATGGTGTGGATCGATACCTATGACAACATACGCTCACTACCCATGCTGGGGATCCCCCTCAGGCTCAAGACGCGTGCACAATACCGGGCGCTACTATGACGTCACACAGGATACTCGCACAGTAGGCCTCTAGAGGCTAAGTAGTCGTAGTCGGTAGTCCGCTTTTGACCTCAGCGTCCTCATGGTCCTGACAAGAGACGATGTCGAAGCTATTCAAGGTCTTGGATCCTTTTGAGCCAAGTACATGTAGGCCTACATCGCGAGATGATGAAGGTGGGAAGAGTAACGTTACTGACTGGGATTTATGTGCTCTGTGTCAGGAAGATACGGGAGCACGCTTGCTATGTCCCGGTGATTTTATGGGGGAAACTGGGTCCGGCTACAGGACCATGGCTCAGAATCTGCTGGCCTTCGACCAAATCAGCAGCCTGCCATCACGATTGAACATATCGCGTCTGGATGTTGGTGGAGGGGTTGAAGTGACCTTGAAGAAGCACCAAGCTAAATGGCATGACACTTGCAGACTTCAGTTCAACAAAACCCAGCTGCAGCGGGCACAGAAGAGGAAGTCTGCCGGGGATGATTCTGCATCAGCTCCTTCCAGCAAGTTCACTCGACAAAGTATCGGGCGCCCCTCTACTTCAACAGCTGCTTGCTTCTTCTGTGAGGAGACTTCAGGCAGCCTACATGAGGTTTCTACCTTCCAGCTTGACGTGCGTGTAAGGCAGTGCGCTTTGAAGCTGCAGGACAAGGTTCTCTTGGCTAAGCTTAGCGGGGGTGACTTGATTGCCCAGGAGGCCAAATATCATACTAGATGCCTTGCATCTCTCTACAACAAAGCAAGAGACACACATGTTCGAGAGTCCACTGCAGATGATGTCAACCATGGTATTGCGTTCGCTGGCCTTGTCTCCTATATCGAAGATGCATACATGGACAATCTTGTTGCACCGGTATTCAAACTGAAACTCCTGGTAGATCTCTACACTTCCCGACTGGAGCAACTGGGAACCCATGTCGACGGCCGTGTACATTCCGGTAGACTCAAAGACAGACTGTTGAGCTATTTTCCTAGCATGGAGGCCCACAAGCAGGGGCGGGATGTTGTACTAGTATCTAATGAAGACGTGGGCGCTGCACTGGGGAAGGCGTGCGAGTTTAATGCAGACAATGAAGGCGTCCATCTCGCGAGGGCTGCTGCTATAGTCAGGAGAGACATGGCAAAGATGAAACTGTCATTCAGTGGTTCATTTGCACCTCACTGCCAGGAAGACTCTGTGCCAGTGTCCCTTTTGGCCCTTGTCTCAATGGTTCTGTATGGCCCAAATATAACAAGCCAGTCAAGCCGAACAGAGATGCCACAGCCAGCTCTCTCTCTTGCACAGCTCCTGATGTTCAATAGTGTCAACCGTAGGAAAGCTGACACCACTATCACCAGACACAACCGAGACAGAGAGACACCAGTGCCCCTCTACGTAGGTGTGATGACACACACCAAAACTCGGAAAAGTTCCCTCGTTGACAAACTGTTTGAACTTGGGCTGTCTGTCTCATATGACCGGGTACTTGAAGTCTCCACTGAAATTGGGAACAAAGTATGTCGACAGTATGAAATCGACAAGGCTGTATGTCCCCCTAACCTGAGAGAAGGCTTGTTCACTACGGCTGCTGTGGACAACATAGACCATAATCCAAGCTCCACCAGTGCGCATGATTCCTTCCACGGGACTGGGATCTCCCTGTTCCAACACCCAGATGCGATGTGCACAGGGTCGCCGCGTGTCTCATCCGCTGATGCAGATGTCCCTGAAGAACAAGTCAAGGCTGGCAAAATGAAGCAGGCCCGTCTGCCAGATGACTACACATGTGTACCACCTGTTGCTCTGCCTAAAAAAGATCCATCCGTGCCTGAATGTGATGGACTGCTAACCACAGATGGCGAACTGATGAAGCATGCTTTGCAGAATGAATACAGGTAGGCCTACATGTAAGACGGATTGTTGTGAACATGGCGCGCCAATGCTTAAAATTACCTATGTAATGATGTGAATACATTGTATTACTCTGGTCACAGGTGGTTGGAGCACATGCAAGCTGTGGTATCCAGGGACGACCCCGACGTTGACAGCGCCGTTTCGTGGTCTGCGTACCATGCAAGACTCCAACCAGAAGATGCTGTGTCTGGAAGTGATGTCGCGCTTGCTTCCCTGCTACCCCTATTCTCTGAAGAAGCAAAGTCTGTGGCCATGATTCGCCATTCGATGGATGTTGTCAAGAAGTCAGTGGAAATTCTCAATCCTGGCCAGATACCCATCATCACCGTCGATCAGCCGCTCTTTGCGGTAGCCAAACACATTCAGTGGAGCTGGCCTCAAGTTTATGGTGAGGACCACTTCATCATTGTGTTTGGTGGGTTGCATATCGAGATGGCCGTTCTGAAGGTACTCGGTGACCTCCTTGATGGGAGTGGTTGGACCAGCGCTCTCGTACAAGCAGACATCACCACCCCTGGGAGAGCAGACTCTCTACTGAAAGCCTCACACGTGACACGCACGCGCCGTGCTCACCAGGTCACCGCCAGCAGTCTATACCTCCTCCTTCAGCGAGCATACGCAGGTCACACCGACGACCCTGGCGACGGAGATGTCAAACCCCTTGAAGAGTGGTGGGACGAACGTGCTGGTGCATATCCTCAGGTGCACTTCTGGTCCATCATCCTCAAACTCGAGCTGGCAATGCTTGTCTACATCTGTGCAGTTCGGGAGGCCGACTTCCAGCTGTATGTGGATGCACTGAGCAGTCTCATGCCATGGTTCTTCTCGCTAGACCACACCCATTACGCACGATGGCTGCCGATCCATGTGCGAGACATGTGCGCCTTAGAGAAGACTCATCCTTCGGTCTACACAGAATTTCTGGCTGGGAAGTTCACCGTCAAGAAGACGTCTCGCCGGTTCTCTGCTATTGCCCTTGACCAGGCCCACGAACAGAATAATGCATGCGTGAAAGGAGATGGTGGTGCTGTCGGCCTCACAGAAAACCCAGCAGCTCTCCATCGATGGATGGTGTCTGGTCCGCAGATGGCACAGATCATTGCCGAGTTTGAGATGTCTGCTGGAAGTGAGCAGAGAACCGATGCAGACAGTCGGCACCACGAGGAGAACAGGCATACCCAGAAGTCATTTGCTGAGGACGTGAAAGCCCTGGTATCCACTATAGAAGATATGGGCAACCCTTTCCTCGAAAGCACCAGTGACCTCTTGGTCCTTGACACCAGAAATATTGTCGACCCGGCAGTCACAACTACACTCAATGAGATTGAAGAGATCGGACGTCAGCTATACGAAGTGTACGTCACCGAGCGGCTGAGCAACAGGACAAAGGCCATCACAGAACCTATCAAGAGGAACAGTCTGCCTTTGTTCAGTCGTCCTTCAGCCCGACAGAAGTCCAAATCTCAGCAGCAGCTGTCCTCATTGAAGAACGATTGTTCACTGTTCTCTCGACTGTACATCGCTTCGCAAATGAGGGAGGGGGATCTTGACGAGTTCTTTGCCCATGAGAACCAGGCCAATCCCCCATCTCTGTCCAACATGGGAAACCTCAGAAGTGGGACCAAGTCAGTCTTGGTTGGCTGCCTCGAGGAACTGTTATCTGACAGTGACAGCGAAACTGTGACACCAACACCAGAGGTTATCATCCTCGACGGCCCAGCTATAGTCAACATGCTGCGGCCCGGCACTGCAAAGACTTTGGCACTGCAAAGACTTTTGCAGACTATGCCCATGAAGTGTTCACTCCATATGTGATGTCACAGCTGAGGAATGTCAGCCGAGTAGATGTCGTGTGGGACGAGTACCTCCCGGACAGTCTGAAGGCTGAGACAAGGAGCAAGCGAGGAAAAGGCATTCGGAGAAGGGTGGAGCCGTCCAGTCTGCTGCCATCCAACTGGCAGCAATTCCTCCGCATCGACCAGAACAAGACCGAGCTCTTCGCCTTCCTCTCAACAAGTGTGACGTCGACCACGGCAGACAAGCAAATCATCAGCACACACCATGGTGAAGTGAAGTGCAGCCAGCCTAGGGATCTGTCAGCTCTGGCGCCTTGTACACACGAGGAAGCAGACACAAGAATGATCCTGCACGTCGAAGATGCGGTCCAGAATGGGTACAGCAAGGTCATGGTACGCACAGTCGACACAGATGTCGTTGTGCTGGCTGTAACAGCAGCAAGTCGCCTCCGGAATCACATCAGTGAGCTGTGGGTTGCTTTTGGTACCGGTAAGCATTTCCGCTACCTGGCAGCCCATGACATGGCAGCAGCTCTCGGTGTGGACAAGTGCATCGCTCTACCCGTGTTTCATGCACTAACTGGTTGCGACACGGTCTCCTTCTTTGGTGGCCGTGGCAAGAAGTCGGCCTGGGACGTGTGGAAGGTACACGATGCTGTCACAGCCACTTTCTGCACCCTTGCTTCCACACCGACAAGAGCCTCCTTCGACGACTGCATGCCTGCGCTGGAGAGGTTTGTCGTCTTACTCTACGACCGCACCAGCTGTGAGGTGGAGGTCAATACGGCAAGAAAGCACCTTTTCACTCAGAAGAGCCGGAGCATCGATGCCCTTCCTCCAACTCGAGCAGCCCTTCTTGAACATTCAAAGAGGGCTGCTTTCATGGCCGGTCACTGTTGGGCCCAAGTGGCGACCCCGTGCCCACAGCTCCCATCTCCAGCGGACTGGGGGTGGTCGAAGAACGATGGAGGTTGGCACGTCTATTGGACAGCTCTACCAGAAGCCACCCAAGTCTGCCGGGAGTTGCTGCGTTGTGGCTGCAAACAGGGATGCAGAGGACGCTGCAAATGTGTGAGAGCAGCTCTTCAGTGCACAGCTCTCTGTCACTGCGAAGGACTCTGTTCTTGAGTGAGCTGAATGGACTCTGGAGACTGGCCTTGTGGACTTTTGAGTGCACAGCTCTCTGTCACTGCGAAGGACTCTGTTCTTGAGTGAGTTGAATGGACTCTGGAGACTGGCCTTGTGGACTTTTGGGTGCACAGCTCTCTGTCACTGCGAAGGACTCTGTTCTTGAATGAGTTGAATGTGCTCTCTGGAGATTGGCCATGGCCTTATGGACTTTTGAGTTATCTCACTCTGTCAATGTCACAGTTACTTGTCTCTATATTTGCGTTGTGGCTGCAAACAGGGATGCAGAGGACGCTGCAAATGTGTGAGAGCAGCTCTTCAGTGCACAGCTCTCTGTCACTGCGAAGGACCCTGTTCTTGAGTGAGTTGAATGGACTCTGGAGACTGGCCTTGTGGACTTTTGCGTGCACAGCTATCTGTCACTGCGAAGGACTCTGTTCTTGAATGGGCTCTCTGGAGATTGGCCATGGCCTTATGGACTTTTGAGTTATCTCACTCTGTCAATGTCACAGTTACTTGTCTCTATATTTGAGTCTGCGTGTCCATGATGTATCGCAACTAGAACCTTCAGTATAAATGTTCACTTAAACCATGCTTTTGTAGTTGACAACACTGGTAATTCAGCGAAAACCTAATTATAATCAATTTTAGCCTCTGCTAATTCATTCCATTGCATTCTCCATCCCTGAAAACATACATTTAGCCACCAATATTGAGTTTCTATGTGGATTAGAAGCAGAGATACGGTTAAAATAGTTATCGCTGGCGGCCATTTTGGAAAATGGCTGCCATTCTATTTATAGGACAAATCTGGGATGTCCTTGTATCCAAATATCTTCTCCATGGGGTACCCTACCAGTGTGCCAAATGTCATGCTTTTATCATGAAATGATCAATACTCTCCCATGTCTGCCGGACTATAAAGCCCATACACCTGTATACCATCTCGTGTTTCACCCACTTTGCATAGGTGTAAAATTAAATATTTTAAAACTTATGTATTACATTTTTCATCTCATAATACACCATTAGAATCATGCTTTAAATGTAAATAATCATAATATAAATCATGCGTATAAATATATTGCAAAAAATGTACAATAATATAAATAATGTTTAGATTAACACCAAAATACATAGATTATGCCTGTAAGAAAAGATCAAATACATATTCATATTTTGTAAAATAAATACGATGTATGAAAATGTAAATAAGTATGTGTAACCTGTTTGGAATGCTACATGTTAATGTTATATAAAGTGTAATATAAAAGTATACCATCCAATAATACACATCAATATAATTATATTATAATTTGAAATGAAGTATAGGAAACTCAAATCAAATGAAGAAGTAATAATAAAACTAAGTTGTTTGAAACAATATAAAGTACTGCTTCGTATATATATCATTGAATCAGAAGCGTCGTTTAAATAACAACAGAAACAAGTTTAGGATGTAAAAAGGTGCTACATTGGACAAACTGACTAGACATCAACATAAACAAAACAAGTTGCATGTACGTCTAATGTTAGCAAATATATATCAGACAAGAATATCACATCTATACAATAATGACATACTTATATCTATGTTAAGCACCATATACATCCATGGCTATATACATAGACTATGTATATGAGCTGCCCCATATTCAGTCCATGTGTAGGCCCCCTGGTTGACAAAGTACAAACTTTATGTTTATATATTTACTTCATTTGTCTTTTGATCACACTGTCAGGCCCAAACTCATCAATAATCATTATTTTTTTCTTTTGGTTGCTTATGTCCATAGACATGTGAACATAGACTAGAATTACGGGAGACTTTACAATTTTAGGTTGCTGTGGCATCGTAGCAAGTGTACCTGAAGCCCCGTTTAGCAGTTATTCCTGTATTTCTTATTTTGGACATGCATGTCTGAAATTAAATTTCGTCCTTATTTCTCTTTTAACTGGTAAATGCGCAACACAAAATTTTAAAAACTTACGCAATTAAATTTTATGGACATGTTGACATATTATGGCCATATCAAGGAGCCAAAATAAAAGTTATGATTTTGGCCTGATTGTGTCGCTTTAAGCCATTCCTACACCTTCAGACGCGACTCAACTCAACCAAACGGTTTTTATCCAGTTTGGTTTAGTTTGCAACAGTTTTTTTTCTACAATCAAAGCAATCAAACTGGAGTCGCATGACGAATCAACCCAACTCGATCCAACGAAACAGTTCAGTTTATCATATTGAGTTCGGTCGGGTCGCGCATCAATTACGTTAGGCCTATGTCCGACTTTAGCTGCACCACGGACTGACATTGGCCATATGCCATGATTTTGTGCATGAATTATGAAATGTTTTTTAAACGCAAATGACTGAAACTCTAAGTATTTATTTTTAATTTTCTGCTCAATGTACCTATTTGTTATATTTCTTAACAATAATTTATAGAAATCATATACCATATACATATTGCAAGTAATATCAAGAATTATAATAACTTCTTGGCAATATCCATGTACGTCAATGTACCTGACATCTTTATTATGCTACGCCAAACACTACGGTACAATTATAGCATCATGGATGATGTGCTGCATAATAATGATGATACCTACCTACAAACCTATAATTACGAAACGGCATACAACGTAACAGGCATACAACGTAACAGGCTACAATTTCGAATTGTGTTCACCATACCAATAAGCTGAATTTGCTGAGCAATAATATTCATGGTTTTTATAAAACTATCGCTCATCGCTTTCTGTTCATATTCTATTATCGCCCAATATATTGGCATCGCGTTCGAAGATTACCACGATTAAATAGTACTGATTCGTTTTTCTAATTGAATAATTTTCATAATTTTTAGGATATTCGATAATGTATAGCTTCAAATATTATCACAATACCATGTAGCATATTTTATATATATATTTTAAAACAATACGCTGTTTTTAACCAATTTAATCACTTATTATCTGTATCGTAAAATTGTATAAACTTTAAATCTCTTATCGAAGGGCACGTCAAATTTCTTCACAAAGCTGTAATGTGGGATCATAAATATATTATTAAATTAAGACGAAAATAACAACAATAGCACACAATCAGTGACCAGAGAAGACACCTCGGCGAACCTGAATTAATAACATAGGCATACTAAGATTACCCTCCATGCAGTACAATCATCATCATCACTGTGCAATAATGCACCTTTACAACAACAGAGACTCATTTCATAGACAACACATCCATTATGATGCAAGTGAAATAGAAATTATTTTTTAAAGATCACAATAAGTTGACATGCTTGTGTGTATGAGTTTGAACACATATTCGAAATTTGCGCAGCTACACTTTTTTATTGTAATCTGTAGAGCAATATGCTCTACAGCTTATGCTGAGAGAACATATAAAGCAAATCACAGACACATATATATCGTACCTTTGGATATGAAAGTGTATCTGCCACTTTGAAAAGTGACAGATACACCCTTTCATATTCAAGGGGATGATATGGCCTGGCTTAGTTTGTCAGTTGAATCAAAGAGCCGAACATACCGTTTGTAAACGAATTAATCAACTTTCAGCGGCCAGTACCAATGAGTGGGCTGCTATTTTTTTTCAAATTTTTCAAACTCATAGACCTATGGTATGTTATATAAAGAATACATAACACCATGCATGCTGTAATGTAACCTATTCTTGGTTATATTGATGTCTCCTATCTGTGGTAATCATGAAACATCATACTGTAATATACAGTATAAATGAGATTTTTTTATTCTATAGATCGGATTCCAAGTGCTGTTGAAGACGGTGTATCCAACCCTCTATAATATATAATTCTATGTTCATAGTAGTCCACCTATGGCCACTCCATCATCATAATGTGGCGATATCACCGTTGGATTGTTTAGAAGCCATGGTCACCATCAGCTCGTTTTGCAGGGCACGTTTTTTCTTTCTTTGGGGAAGTGTACCATTCCAGTCCTCGATTTCTGGGTACTCTATCTCGGGTTCCGGTTCACTCGCCGTGATTCCTCGCGGATCCGCTTGGAAAATAGCGCTCAACCTCTGTTAATATAAAGTATATAATTGTAAATTTTTACATGGTCATATATGACTTAAAATAAACATTATAAAAGTTTTTTATAAAAAAGTTCAGGTCCTACGCAGAAAATGAATGATGTGAGTAGGCTCCTGTTAAAGGCCCATACCCAGACAAATGGCATGTTTTCGTTTTAGCTCTGTTATGCCTTGTTAAGTGTTTGAAAGAGTGCAGGCGACATTCAGATAGTTTACAACTTTTAGAAACATCCGTTGGCAACGTAATCATGTTTCGAAACAGACGAATTATAAAAAATATGTCGGTCATTACACTTTTGTCTTTTAGATCCACTCATTTTTTAATGCCGTCGCCATGTTTGACAGGAAAATGAAGCGTTATTGAGTCAACGATTTGATTATTCCTTCTAAAGATAGGTATTTTTTTCTAATTTACTAGCCGTAATCTAGGACAAAAAGTTCCTAACTCGTATTAGGATAAGTGTGTAAGGTCTCCGATGTATCACATCGCCAAAGACGTTTTTAGTTTAATTACAATGTCATCGGAAAACCACAGCTTAACGGCCCTTTCCCTATGGGTCTCACATTTACAAACACGAAGGGTCAACACTTCTAAACTCGGCCAATTGACATGTTCTACCTCTTTGCGGGATATCGTGAACATCGCCGAAATACACAGGTAATATTCATGGGATGTTCGTGGCTGATGTAGTGATAACAAGGAAGGGATTTTTCTCAGTGTTGATCCTTTCAAAAAAACGATCAAATCAACATCGGACCCTTCATCTAGACCCTCAGCGGCTTGGTCGAAGCCATTGTAATAAAGAGATGGTTGTTGTTAATTGTATGAACATTCCGAAATACACACTTATCGGGTATATATTTTTTTCAAATGTAGGGTGGAGAAAGATAATATAGATTTACGATGATATCAGCCTATATAACACAATTTTAAACTTTAAAACTTTTTAACCTGGGTATGGGCTTTTAAGTTATTTTCATTAGATATATATGATAAGATTGGTGTTTCGTCTGTCTCGATATGCAATGTGCACCAAGCGAAGTAAAGCAATATTAACTTACCGGATATTGGGTTGATAAGGTAGGGCCTATGCATGTTATACTAACATTGAACGAAACAATTCGGTCAACGTGTCGTATTTCCAATGTTTTAATTATTTTAATTGTCCTTACCTCTATAAATGAACCTTTCGCCCTGTATAGGGCATGTGCCACACCTAAGGGAAGGCAGATGAAGAGAGGACCTAGGCCAATACACCAGCCCAGCCCAGCCTCCCATTTAACACGTCTTGTGCTGGCAAACACAGCTTGATGATATACCCACAACGCCTGGAATTACAACAAATTAAATTATTTAACCAAGCACCATAGAAGCTTCTTTGGTTCTGCTCTATTACAGCATGATAAAACAAATGTTAGACCTATACCACAGCTGAATACTCATGGTTTCTGTAAAGATAAACTTCTCATGCGCGATGTCGATGATATCTGATTAAAAGTATATCATGAACTAATAAATTATTCTTTACCAGGAACCTAATTATTACACATTATTCCCCCATCATTTATTCTAAAAAATGCCCATATTCGCAATCTTAAAAACAAAGATCTGCATTAAATATGTCGGTGGATATAATGAGTCCCACCAGCTTTCAAATCAAACTGTACAAACGCGTATCGACTGTCTTTAAAAACTATACTGGTTTATAGCTAAATTGGACTTTTTAACAAAGTTCCATGCCAATGAATTGCATTTTTCAACCAGTCTTTGTCCTGCTTTTGTATTTCGTATTTGGGGAATCCCCATGTGTAGGCCTATAATTTCAAAAAAAAAATGGTTCATAATATTGATGAGGGTACACGTGTTATTATAACGTTATTGATCAGAACGGACGAACGAACGAACGAACGAACGAACGTACAAACGAACGAATGAACAAACGAACGAACGAACGAACAAACGAACGAACGAACGAACGAACGAACGAACGAGCGAACGAACGAGCGAATAAATCAATAAATGAATAAATCAATAAATGAATGAATAAATAAATGAATGAATGAATGAATGAATGAATGAATGAATGAATGAATGAATGAATGAATGAATGAATGAATGAATGAATGAATGAATGAATGAATGAATGAATGAATGAATGAATGAATGAATGAATGGATTATTAAATGGATGGGGATGGGTGGATGGATGGGCGGGCGGGCAGGCTAACATTGCTGAGGTCAGACATGTCATGATAACGCCAATTCGATGTAATTCTGTCTCACATGAAATGAAATAAAATGAAAGGGGTTTTGGCCACCCTTGTGCATATATAGGCTAAATTGGGCCAGGAAACACATAAAGATATCATAATAAAGTGGATTATTTTCCGTTTCCGTCCTGTCTGTCAATATTACAGACGTATTTACTTGAATTCAACATGTCTATTTTTTCAAGATGTAGGCCTACTACTACCTGGCGGTCATCTTGTCAATTTCTACTGTATCGTGTAGGTAATATCCAATGTACATGTACAATATTCTAAGAGGGATTTTTAAATATCTAACACTCTATTGTCTGACAGACCCATTACACGATGCGTTGGTAAATGTTTAGAGTATAATGTATACCATAAAATGTCTACATAATTATCTGTCAAATTATTATGATGTCATTCATTTAGAGGTACCCGCATCGGAAAAATTATATGTTTTATTTGTGCTACTCTACATATTAAAACGGTCTAAACTTGATTTTCTTGTTTTAAACATGTTTAAACAGTTGTGTAAATAGGGCTGTGTTGAACGTCGCAAGTTTAGTCACATTGCATTTAAAAAAATGTTCATTTATGGTAATGACCAGATCACATTTAGACACCACTTTCAATAATAATTGGATACACTGAAAATATTTTCCCATGATAACTGGATAAGAAAATTTCCACAATGTAAGGTCGACTTCAGCTTTTTATATGGAACTGTATAAAATTGATTATTTTCTGTATATATGTTAAAATAGGCATAGTTATATATATAACAGTAGTTTGTGTTTAAAACGGCACTGTGTTCTGTATACAAGCACATTTGAACAATAGCTACGCTGTATTCACCAATCGCACAGACATTGGTAAATGGTAGATTGTTCTCAACCCATTATATTCACTCCTAAGATTTCTTGCGATTTTTAGATAAAAAAATTGTTGTGAATTCACTCGATACTTCATAGACATTTCTCAACCTAACTCTACTAGTATCTGTTACTTCTGTGTATTTCATTCTGGTGATATATTACTGGCGGGATTTTGTCAAAAGCTCAGGTGAGCAGAACATATGGGGTCAAGTATGATGCGTTCAAAAATACAGTATTTACAGTAAATCACAGCTGAAATGAAAACATTTTGGCGCGCCCGCAGGTCTGTTCACAGTTTTGATAATATATCGCGTTGTTAAATTATGCCTTTCCACTTAGATCA
The DNA here is from genome assembly GCA_964017125.1 of Flabesymbios commensalis. NCBI lineage: Eukaryota > Metazoa > Annelida > Polychaeta > Terebellida > Flabelligeridae > Flabesymbios > Flabesymbios commensalis. The sequence goes on from OZ024912.1 coordinate 32,931,478, forward strand.
ATTAAGCATTTTATTTATTATTAACAAATGTAAAAGTTATATATATTGGAGCAGTATAAACTAATATTATTTATTTATATTAAATTTAGCGAATTGATCATGCAGCTCTGATTAGTATGAGGCATGATCATTCTATTGGATGTCAGATTAAACGTATGGGCTGGACCTGTGATGTTTTATGTTAATAGGTTGTTTACAACATTTAGAAATAAAGCGCTCTATAATCTTTGCTAAGCAACAAAATCACGTTATAGGAGCTGCTAACTATTGGTAATGGGTAACACTTGTATTCTAGCTTGCATGTTGTTAGCAATGTGGGTACCTTTAAATATTATACACGGCGGGCCCGATCGTAAAAACATCATAATATAGAATGGTCAAATGTGAACTCAATGAGGTTATCGATCATTACATTTCCACTTTTGAACCAGTAGCACTTTTTGCAAGTATATGTTTAGTATAAGTGAAATTCGATGTACATTCCAATAACCCTGATAGACGGACGGATGATGGCACGGACGGTTGGATGTACGTGCCGCTTGGCTGCACGAGGCTTAGAATGATATTATGTTCATACAATTATATTTATATATATATTAATAGTATTTTATTGCGCGAATATTTTGAGTCATTGCTACATAGAAAACGATACATAGTTAACATACAGGTTTAATAATCTCGTTGTTACCCGTTGTGGCAGCACAGAAAAATATCAAAACACAATTCACATTCAAGCTGCTAATTGTTATCCAGCAGACACTACACGAAAATATTTATATATTGCAATATTTATTATCAGTGACATACAGTATAATTGATTTATAATTTTCTAGAAAAGATGTCATTGTTATCATATGACTGTTAAAATATAGTTTTTAACGTAATCATGGCAAATGCCATAATTATAATATCGTACCTTAAGGGAAAGAATGTTGTATGTGGCACTCAAATGAGTAGCAAATAAAACACTTTGATTCTTAGTGGACCATTTATAATATTTCTAATACAACATGTATAAAGTTTACATGTTATATTGCGTTAACTTACAGCTGTTGCGAGACTAGCCAGTCCAAACCAGATGCATAAACAAATCTTTTCTATTGGCATATGGAGAGCCTCCAGACGCACTGCAAAAATATAGAGAAAAAATCATTGTGAAACGAGAAAAGTGACAGTAAACAGTTTGTTTTTCTTGTTTTAGTCGGTCAGAAATGCATTGTCAATTCATTCTCCTTTGAGGCCTGGAAGGTGTTTGATCCAAGTGATACTGGATGTGTGGGAATGTCGTGTTTGATACAAATGTAGAACTATAATTTCATTATATAATTTATGTATTATTATTCTATCTATTGATATATTCCAAAAAAAATCCGTAAACTTTTAAGATGCCAACTATTGCAAAGTGTGTAGACCTACATTTTATTTTTACCTCACAAAATAATTATCTTTATTTTATGTATTATCTTGTAGATCATTGCACATAGTATTAACATTATTTTTTATAGTAATATGTTCTTAAAAAGGTAATTTCATTTGCTGCTAATTTAGCTTTTTTGTCATTTTATCTCACTTTCTTTTGCAGATAGTACTACCATATTATATTATGCTTTGCCTCAACTAACACAGAAAATTGCCGATCGTTGCACATGTCATTGCATATGTATACATCTTACATTTTACAATATTGATCTACATATTAGCAAAGAGTGACATGTCATATAAGTCCGACCTCCTAATGCCAACAAAACATTAAATCTTTATTTGTCTATGTAGTTCCGGACATCTGGAAATATGGCGGTGTTAAACCAATATGCTATTTACCATAAGTAAAACATGTAGTTTTAATATGCTGCACTAACGAAGCAGTGTACGTAGTCCATTATTATTTTGCTGCGGGAGAATGATCATATTGTATAAATGTATGCCATCTGGTGATTAAAAAGTAAGTATAAAAATCCAATAATGAACAGAGCAGGGGACAACATTTACAGAGCAAGGGACAACAATTACAGACGGACAGAGCAGAGGACAATAATTACAGACGGACAGAACAGGGGACAACAATTACAGACGGACAGAGCAGGGGACAATAATTACGGACGGACAGAGCAGGGGACAATATTTACAGACGGACAGAGCAGGAGACAACAATTACAGACGGACAGAGCAGGAGACAACAATTACAGACGGACAGAGCAGGAGACAATAATTACGGACGGACAGAGCAGGGGACAATAATTACAGACAGACAGAGCAGAAGAAAACAATTACAGACGGACAGAGCAGGGGACAATAATTACAGACGGACAGAGCAAGACACAACAATTACAGACGGATAGAGCAGGAGACAACAATTACAGACGGACAGAGCAGGAGGGAATAATTACGGACGGACAGAGCAGGGGACAATAATTACAGACAGACAGAGCAGAATAAAACAATTACAGACGGACAGAGCAGGGGACAATAATTACAGACGGACAGAGCAAGACACAACAATTACAGACGGACAGAGCAGGGGACAACAATTACAGACGGACAGAACAGAGGACAATGATTACAGACGGACAGAACAGGGGACAACAATTACAGACGGACAGAGCAGGGGACAATAATTACAGACGGACAGAGCAGGAGAAAACAGTTACAGACGGACAGAGCAGGGGACAATAATTACAGACGGACAGTGCAGGAGAACACAATTACAGACGGTCAGAGCAGGGGGCAATAATTACAGACGGACAGAGCAGGAGAAAACAATTACAGACGGACAGAGCAGGAGACAATAATTACGGACGGACAGAGCAGGGGACAATAATTACAGACAGACAGAGCAGAAGAAAACAATTACAGACGGACAGAGCAGGGGACAATAATTACAGACGGACAGAGCAAGACACAACAATTACAGACGGATAGAGCAGGAGACAACAATTACAGACGGACAGAGCAGGAGGGAATAATTACGGACGGACAGAGCAGGGGACAATAATTACAGACAGACAGAGCAGAATAAAACAATTACAGACGGACAGAGCAGGGGACAATAATTACAGACGGACAGAGCAAGACACAACAATTACAGACGGACAGAGCAGGGGACAACAATTACAGACGGACAGAGCAGAGGACAATGATTACAGACGGACAGAACAGGGGACAACAATTACAGACGGACAGAGCAGGGGACAATAATTACAGACGGACAGAGCAGGAGAAAACAGTTACAGACGGACAGAGCAGGGGACAATAATTACAGACGGACAGTGCAGGAGAACACAATTACAGACGGTCAGAGCAGGGGGCAATAATTACAGACGGACAGAGCAGGAGAAAACAATTACAGACGGACAGAGCAGGAGACAATAATAACAGACAAACAGAGCAGGGGACAACAATCAAAGACGGGCAGAGCAGTGAACAATAATTACAGACGGACGGAGCACGGGAAAATAATTACAGACGGACAGAGCAGGGGACAATTACAGAGGGACAGAGAATAGGAAAACAATTACAAGCGGACAGAGTAGGGGACAATATTTACAGACGGACAGAGCAGGGGACAATAATTACAGACGGACAGAGCAAGACACAACAATTACAGACGGATAGAGCAGGAGACAACAATTACAGACGGACAGAGCAGGAGGGAATAATTACGGACGGACAGAGCAGGGGACAATAATTACAGACAGACAGAGCAGAATAAAACAATTACAGACGGACAGAGCAGGGGACAATAATTACAGACGGACAGAGCAAGACACAACAATTACAGACGGACAGAGCAAGAGAAAACAATTACAGACGGACAGAGCAGGAGACAACAATAACAGACGGACAGAGCAGGATACAACAAATACAGACGGACAGAGCAGGGGATGATAATAACAGACGGACAGAACAGTGGACAACAATTACAGACGGACGGAGCAGGGGACAACAATTACAGGCGGACAGATCAGGGGACAATAATTACAGACGGACAGAACAGGGGACAACAATTACAGACGGACAGAGCAGGGGACAATAATTACAGACGGACAGAACAGGGGACAACAATTACAGACGGAGAGAGCAAGATAAACAATTACAGACGGACAGAGCAGGAGACAACAATTACAGACGGACACAGTAGGAGACAACATTAATGCAGATGAACAAAACAGGGGCCAACAATTACAGACGGACAGAGCAGGGGGAAACAATTACAGACGGACAAAACAGGGGACAATAATTACAGACGGACAGAGCAGGGGACAATAATTACAGACAGACAGGGCAGGGGACAACAATTACAGACGGACAGAGCAGGAGCCAACAATTACAGGCGGACAGAGCAGGTGAAAAAAATTACAGACGGACAGAGCAGGAGACAACAATTACAGACGGACAAAGCAGGGGACAACATTATTACATACGAACAGAACAGGGGAAAACAATTACAGACGGACAGAGCAGGGGACAACAATTACAGACGGACAAAACAGGGGACAACAATTACAGACGGACAGAGCAGGAGACAACAATTACAGACGGACAGAGTGCTCAGGAGACAATAATTACAGACGGACAGAGCAGTGGACAACAATTACAGACGGACAGAGCAGGGGACAACAATTACAGACGGACAGAGTGCTCAGGATACAATAATTACAGACGGACAGAGCAGTGGACAACAATTACAGACGGACAGATAAGGGGACAACAATTACAGACGGACAGAGCAGGAGCCAACTATTACAGACGGACAGAGCAGGTGAAAACAATTACAGACGGACAGAGCAGGGGACAATAATTACAAACGGACAGATAAGGGGACAATAATTACAGACGGACAGAGCAGGAGCCAACTATTACAGACGGACACAGCAGGCAAGACAATTACAGACGGACAGAGCAGGGGACAATAATTACAGACGGACAGAGCAGGGGACAACAATTACAGACGGACAGATAAGGGTACAATAATTACAAACGGACAGAGCAGGGGACAACAGTTACAGATGGACAGAGCAGCTAGGGGACAACAATTCACTCCGGACAATAAAAAATAAAAAAGAGTGTTTACATTCTACTTCAAATTGACATGATGTCGAAGTCTATAATTTGATATTGCCTAATATGATCTATAGGCATCCGTAGCATATCTACACAGTCACCAGCTAGCTTTCGTTAAATATATTTTTGTCATTTTAAAATTGCGGCGGTTAACGCAAAACATATAGGCCCCATAGTTCTATATTTGATAGTGTTAACATTCTGCTCCAAGTTTTGACCGTTTTTGGACCAGATTTGTATGTAAGATCAGATTGAGGAAGGTAGACACATCAGTTATTTTAAAAATATATCATTTTAGAAATAAGAATCTAGGCTCCCGAGAGCAGTTTAAGAAATCATATGCGAACACAATGAGAAGACATTTCATATTTTCTCTTTAATTGAATATGTACATTCCACAACATAGAATAGCAGGTGTCCACATCATGACCATCGATACAATACAGGCTTATAGGAGGTGTATATTTTATCTGTTGGGGTACGTGTTCAAGAAAACAACACCAATAAAACACAAAACACCAATCAACTCGCAAATAAGCTGGATTTATCATATAACCCAACCCTAAAAAAATGTTTTCATTTTTTCTGGATTTTAACACATTGCCCCCTAGAATAACATCCTTGATCAAACCACTATTACTGAAACGTTTTTAGCACGACCCCCAGACACTAAATGTAAAGTCATCTATTATATTTGGTAGTAATTGATGAATTGTTAATTTAAGGTACTCTACCACGCCACTTGAAGTTCTATCTCACTACCATGATTATACCTGAGCACCCATACAACCATACAACATCCAAAACATGTCCTACAAAAGTTAACAACATATACGAAAAGAAGGCTCAGATTAACATGTCATTGTTGCTTTTCTTTCTTAGGTTTAGAAGAACACATCCTTCTTACAGTCCAGATCAGAGTAGCGAGTGTGCCGGTGATGCTTATGACGATGAGTGATAATACATCCAGCATCCAGTACTGGTACCAGGGCATGTCTACAGCGTGGGAGTGAAGATGTTCTCCACCATGTGTCATCACATGCTCTATCCATCTTATCATAGTGTCCACAGGACGGACATCAGTATCTCGCAGGATTGCTGAACGTTTCTTTACAGCTTCATGATAAACAGAGCCATCACCAGAAACTTCATTCATATATTGTAGCAATAAATCGGGATCAAATGTGCGGATATCCATGCACTTTCCCAGTTTGTGATATTCCATACGGAAACAGTTGTGTGGTTGTTCAGCAAACAGAGGGAATCCTATCATGGGAACACCTTGGTAGACGGCTTCATACTGACCATTATTACCACAGTGTGTGATAAACAGTTTAGTAGCTGGATGACCCAGCAGGTCATTCTGAGGCAGCCAGCTGACCACATGTACGTTATCAGGTATTGTCACCTGACTGCTGGACTCAGCATCAAGTCTCCAGATGATTGTATAGTTAACTTGGGAGAAAGCTGCGACAAACTTAAGTGTAATAGCTTTAGGAAGTTTAGCAAACGCAGATCCAAATGACATTACGACTAAAGGAGAATTTTGTGAGGATATGATAGATTCCAAATCTGGAGGTAAAGACTTAGCGGGTTTTATTGTTATCCCAGGGGTGCGGATCACATTTGGCATGCTAGGAGCCGGCCACGATAATATGTAATTGCTGGGTACACAGTGAATAAGTGACCTCTCCACCAGACCATACCAGTCAGCAAGTTCTGGAGCGAACTCCTCTAACAAACTGGTATTATCATTGGGAGGAAACAATCTAGTAGTCGAAATGTGAGAAATTAAGAAATTCTTTAATCTGTTTGTAAACGTCATATCATCGGATAAAGAGAACATGTGGAATGGAACAAATGAAGGCAAGCTGGGAGTGCCTCCTATAAACATCGCACTGGGTGCTCCAACGGATACATACTTGATACCTAGTACATGCGGCACCAGAAAGTTACATGGATCAAACATGTAGTTATCAACGACAGCCATATCAAATTGATGACTCCTCAATGCATTCAGCAGTTTGACGTCACCAAAAATGATGTCACACATCTCTCTGAAACTTTTTTTTAATAGGGTCATAAAATCAGGCTGCTCGATTTGAAAAATTTTGTTATAAGCAATTTGATCAAAGTCCTTTAGGCCTATACTGCTATGGTGTTGCTCAGGTGTGTAGAAATATATGGGTTGTATTCCGTTCATTGGCAGTTTCTCTGGTCTGATAAATCCATGCTGTAGTATACTGTAGACCTGATGTCCGTTGTTGGCTAAACCTTCTCCTACCATATGCACTTGCATCAAATGACTGTTTAACTGATGTGACACAAGTAATACTTTGTCAGTGTCAACCAGATATAGTGAAGCTAAAAGCCACGGCAGAAACTGTGTGACAGACATATTAACGATACTATAATAGTGTATTGGCCGCTTAATCTGAGCTTCTCGTACTAACGTACATTTCATACATAGCCTATCCTGTACTATATCAATACGTTTGTGGAACGGTATAGTGAGGTCAAAGGTCATATTACAAGTATCTGTATGTCATGCATCAATGACATCGACTATAATATGTACACCGTTATCTGGCAATACTGTCATATCGGAAGCATTATCTTATATCGATTGTGTCATGTTTATTTATAAGAGCCCTTGAGACACATATCTATGTTTTAGAAATAATTAAGTACATGTATGTAGGCCTACAAAATGAATGTAACACTATGCGTACATGTTTATGTCGTGGTCTCAAAGTAACGAAAAAGGACAAAATGCTACTTTTATTTTCTGTTAATGGTCTAAAATATGAACCTTTACTCAAACCAGTGGCGAATCTATAAGGGGACAGTCTCTTCCTTTGCTATTTTTTCGCAAAAAATGTGTTAAAGAGGTCCCTGCAATTTACCTTAATATACAAAATTATGGGGGCATGCCCCCAAACCCACTGCTCCCTCCTTCTTCAGATCCTAGATCCGCTCTCTATCACCCTGTCGTGTAAACCTCATAATAATTTCATTTCATAATCCGATGATATAGGGCCTACTGGCTCGCTTTAGCCAGCCGGTAACAATATAGCGTCTTATTATTCTGGGATATATTCAATTTATTGTTTCCCATATTTGTGTGTGTAGACCCTATAACAATTAGCTCTAATAACTTAAAGATGATAAATATAATAGAAATATGTAGGCCTATATATACACATTTTTCGGATAGTGTTTCTTTAAATAAGGTATGATCAACATCTTAAAGGGACATGCCCAGGTCTAAAATCATCAAAAAATCGATGATTTTATTTTGGCTTCTTAATATGACCATATAATGTAAACATATCCATAGACATGGTTGTCAATGATTAGAAATCAGGTATTTCGTCTCTATATCTAGCCTAACTGGTGAATGCGCAGCACAAAAATTAAAAAAAACGTTTGCCGTTTTAGTCTATGTTTACATCATATGGTCATAGTATTAAGCTAAAATAAAATCACCGATTTTTTGATGATTTTAGACCTGAGCATGTCCCTTTAATGCATGTAAAATAGCCATCAGCAAAGTTAACCATTTATTCCAAATATTTGTACTTACGATAAGCGATGACAATAGGAGCCACAACAAGTACTACAGGGATAAATATAGCCCTGAATAAGTATTGATCCAAAAGTTCAGTCAAATAGTATCCACCCTACAATAAAATCAAGACATTTGTATTTTGTGAGCTATGTTCAAAAATAATTATAAAACAGAATATGTCAAAACTGCCATGCAAACGTGGTAGGTAAACCATTTAAGGTTGGAACATGGTCATTTTGCGTTCCCCAAATTATAACAAAATATGAATAATAACTAGAAAAGGAGTTCCCGAACTCCGAGGCCCGGCTTTAATCTGTTTGAGTGCTTCAGGCAAAAAAATGGCCTAGTCTTTTGTAAACATAGCTATATTGGTTTTCCTCATGGGCCAGAATCCTAAATGTCCAGGATATAATTGGACGTTATTAAGCACAAGGGAACCAACCCACAAGGAAGTCATTTTCTGTAAAATGAACTTAAAGCTTGATGAGCTGTGTTAATTCGGGGAATATAATGAGAGTTGTTTGCATGGAATTATTAGAATATTGGTTTGAACCACTGGGTACCGTCTCGCGGCCGAAGTGAATCGGCAGCACTCGGAGTGTGTGTGTATATAAGACGACTGCCGATATTTTGCACGCGCATGGCTGTGGAGCTGCTACCCATGTCTTTATAATTATATACACACACACTCCGAGTGCTGCCGATTCACTTCGGCCGCGAGACGGTACCCAGTGGTTCTAATGGTCGTGGTTCTGTTGTTAAAAATGATGAATCGCGTATTCCAATTTCGGACAATGGAACCAACCCACATTTCTATATTGAGCCCGCGTCGATATGAGACATTAATGTCCATTCCTTAATGAGATTCTCATTTTCAGACCATATACATTTGTCTCTGCATTATGATCTGATGATGAAAACATTGGAAATGGAATAATTTTTAGCATAGATCTAACGTGAACGTGTTGTATGACGGAATTTTGCGTATTCGACTCATTTTCTGTCACTGCAGTGAAAAATGCTGATGGAGCAAGGCGACCTGTTCCATGACTTCAGCCCAACTTTTCCTCCATGTTGGGTTAGCGTTTCGCTCTTCTCCCCAATAATGTAATTTGGCCTATCTACAGTGGCGAATCCAGAGGGGGAGGGGGGTCAAGGGGGGGTGGGCGGGGGCTTGACCCTGACTCCCCCTTTCAAAAACTAAATTGACGAAAGCATCAGTATTTGCCAAAATTGACTACACTAGGCCTAATTGTCAAAATTGTTACAAACCCTGTCTTTTAAGCTAAACAAAAATAATTGTTGGATAAGTTACTTGAAATTTGGTTGCAGGACACATCCTGAATATGTCGGCTTATATATATATATATATATATAAAATGATAAGTAAACACACATTGAGCCGTTGTCTGGTACTGCCCTGCAAAGACAAGCAACAGTAACTGCTCACTTTGTCAGGCAGTTACTGCTATTTGCCTTTGTAGTGCTGCACGGGTATAGGGCTTAAACGATTAATCGCTACTGGTGTCTCAGTAAACATGCGACATTGAATTTGAGGAGGTTCAATGTTGTGATTACATATATTATGTCTTGTGTTTACTCTGATACCTTTTGACATGGGCGGGAACCCTGGCACAGTGGTTAAAACTGCCTGTCTGAAAAATCGGAGATCGCGGGTTCGAACCCCGCTCTGGCATTTTGGGGTTCGAACCCCACCCTGGCATTTAGATTTCGAAGGAACAATTTAAATTTATTCCGCGCTCACTTGAAAAGATTCAATATTAAGGTGAGCCTCCGTTACCGAAACGTAGCGTGATCGGCCTCAAGCAGCCAGGGATGGAATTTCGAATCCAGTGTCTGGAGGGCAGTGTGATTCAGGAGGTTCTCACCGCCGAGTTTTGTCTATATGTACAGAGGTGGCCTAATTATAAACCCCAATCATGCATTCACACATTGTGACATAGGAATGTAATGTAAGCCTGGATCCGTCCCTGGCGATATCCCGACATTGAGCTAACAAAGCCTCAATGTCGTATCGTCGCCTCGGAGCTAAAGGATCCTATCTGACACTCGTTAGAGTGGCAGATAGGATCATTTAGCTCCGAGGCGACGGTATGTTTATTGTGTAGTAACATGGTGAAGAAACTATGACAAGTGACAACTAAATTCACAAAATTATGTATACTGTTTCACAAGTCGCTTATCTTATACAACAATAAAATGCACCTTATTTGCCTTCGCTCATACTATACCCTATATATGATTCTGCATGTCATGTAAGTTATTGAAGATATTTTATTATGATATCATTCATAACATTTGCATGTTATATAAATATACTTCATAGGAAACTGCGCTTACTCGCCATGTCACTGTTGGAATAACGCTATAAATATCACCAATATAGTCTACTTAGCCGATGCTAAAATATTAAACACTCTATCTTCCATATTTCTCTGTCATAGAATGCGATCAAACACACCATAGTTAATGGTGTAGTCAACTGTCAAAATTCGCAGGACAAGGGACCCCCAGAAGGCAATAGTGCCCGTGGGTAATCCAAGGCCCTATTCCATAATAATACTAAATATGCGTTTCATACCCAAAGCCTCATTAAGAGCAAGTTATCAAATCACAGCAAGTTTATATATACTTGAGCGACATCTATGAGTTAATAATTCAAAGCCCTTGTCTTTTGCCCCTACTTGGTCGCCTACTTGCAAACAAACTGACTGTATTACTGCGGGGATTTGAAAACTGCTTGACCCCCAATTTTGTATTGTCACCCAGTAAACACAAAACATTTGTATGACTTTATGCAATGTTGGTCCAGCGTCGAAGACGTTGGGCCGACACTGCATAAATGTCATACAAATGTCTTGCGTTTGCTGGGCAGGAGGACTTTCTCTCAAACATTGTACATTTATCTAATGTTGGTTCAATGTTGGGCCAGCGTCGCAGACGTTGGCCTAACATTAAAACAGCATTGGATCAATGTCTCGTTTGAGTAGTATCTTGTAATCAGTTCAGTGGCTATATTAATGCCGTCAATCTGTACTCAATAGGCTACTGTTGGCCTACACTTGACCGTCCCAGGCATGCGCGTTTTGAAGCTGAATGATTCTTTAATGCTAAAATGTAGGCTATACAGAACACTTCATCCTTCCTATTTCATTGTCAGACGAACGTGATTAAAACACGAATATTTAATTCTCAAATAATAAACACTTTCTCAAACTCTTTTTAAGACTACGAACCATTAAATGATGTCTTACTGTCAAAACACACATTGCAACAAAGGTTACATGAACAATAGAAATATAATTTGGTCTAGACATTTGCATCTAAATCACTAGAATCTGGAGCAAAAATATCGTTTTACACAAGGGAACCAACCCACATAAGGTGGCAAATGATAGTTATTTATCTAAAACTAAGTATTGTAATGAAATATAGCATGTTTAAAATAAAACAATGTAATAATAAAATAGACGAGGATCACTCAAAATATAGTTGATGTTACTTGTTGTAAAATAAAATACTTTTCAAATAACTAAAAAAAAATGCACTGGTAATTTCAGTAAAGAGAACCAACCCACAGATAGCAAAATGATTCATCGGAAAATATGTATCGCATTACTTGTTACGTACAAATAATTTTACGAGCATATGTTTCATAATTGATAACAAGATATTACACTGCTACTTTTTAGAACAATCTGAAAAGCTTATACAACTTTTCATATATTCATGTGTGGGTTGGTTCTGTTGTGCAAAACTCAGAATGGCCCATTTGTCGTTTGTGGTTTGGTCTTTTTTTTAATCGTCTAGGTCAATTTTTTTTTAAGACGACTGGTGTACTGGCAACGTCATAAAACAAAAATCTCATTTTTTATAGTCATGTGGGTTGGTTCCCTTGTGCTTAACAACGTCCAATTATTGAAAGAACCAAGGAGACAAATATATCTTCAACATGTAGGCCTATTGCTTCCACCACCATCGCTGATAAATCAGTGTACGCGTCTATACGATGTACCCGGTACACACAATGTAGGCCTACCCACCCAATACCGGTTCAATGTTGGGCCAGCGTCGCCGCACATTACTGGTTCAATGTTGGTTAATCGTATTCGAAGCTGACCCAACATTGGAACAGAATTGGGTGATTGTCCCGTGTTTTCTCAAACTGCCATACGGGTGACCACTACCGGGATAAGTGTACATTTCCATAGGTATGGTTTTTTTAGCAACGCGGGTCCACCCGCGCGGCTCCTGTACGGGTATCCGAGCGGGTTGTCTGTTTCCCTTGGTGCGGTTTTAATAGAAATCCGCACGTGACACCCGCGCGGATAATAGTAATGTACTTGGTGGTGGACCAGGTGGTGATAATGATGGTGATGGTGGTAGTGATGGTGGTGTGGTAGTGGTGGTGATGATGTTGGTGATAGTAGTAGTGTTGGTGGTGGTGTGGTGATGGTGGTGTTGGTAGCTATGATGGTGGTGTTGGTGATGACGATGATGGTGGTGGTGGTGGTGTTGATGGTGGTGGTAATGACGATGGTGATGGTGGTGATGATTATGGTGATGATGGTGGTGGTGATAGTGGTTATGTTGGTGATGATGGTGATATGATAGTGGTGGTTTTGATGGTGGCGGTGACGATGGTGGTTGTGGTGGTGGTGATGATGGTGGTGGTGGTGATGATGATGTTAGTGGTGGTGGTGGTGATGATGGTGTTGGTGATGATGGTGTTGGTGGTGGTGATGTTGTAGACTGTTTGCTATTCCAGTATATGCTGACCCACGGTACGAAGCCTGCCGAAATTAATTTTATGGTGTTTTTTACCATTTTCGAGTATGCTGAATCCAATGCAGAGCGGTGCCAAGCTCAACTATTTATACAAAGGCTCGAATTTTACGATTCAAAATTGGTCCCGAAAATCTCTCAAAAACAAAGGTGTCAGCAAGGTTTGAGCCAGTGCAAGGCATATGTATGCTTGCTTTATATGTGATCCACCGTATGAGGCGTGCCAAAATTAATTTTACAATGTTTTTAACCTTTTTCGAGTATGCTGAATCGAATGCAAAGGCTTGAATTTTACGATTTAAAATTGGCCACGAAAATCACTCAACAAAAACACTGACGACGGGGGCAACAAGGAGTCTGATCGAATATACGGCACATATATATATATATATGTGCTTGCTTTATATATTTTAAACTATTTTCGTTTATGCTGAATATAATACCGAGCGGTGCTAAGTTCAACTATTCATGCAAAAGCTCAAATTTTGCGATTTTAGGGCATGTTTTCAAATAAACCTAAATTGAGGAAATATATCACCCTAAAGAAAATTTTGCTATACCAAATTATGTTTCCACTTTACTACCTAAACCTCATAGAAGTATTTTTGCTCAATTTTGTTGTGTAATTTTACCTTTGAGAGTAGAAACAGGCCGTAGACAGAGAGTTAGAGATGAGACAACTGGACAGACATGCTCTCTGAAACTGGAAGAGCGTGTCTGTTCAGTTTGCTCATCTGGCGAAGTCGAAAACGATTATCATTCCTTGTTGAAATGTAATGTCTTTTCCGATATAAGAGTTGACTATATAAACAATATTATGCGTAATAACGCAGATTTTATAAATTTTAATTTAGAACAAAAATTTACTTTTTGGATCTCGAAATGTTGGAGAGAAACACTGAATTTTTTGTGTAAGGCGTGGTCAAAGAGAAAGACCTGTTGATATCTGTAATGTTTGCCTCCTCGGCACACTGTATACGTGTGTGTTTATTTGCTATATCCGTGTATAAAGTGACATTGTAGGCCAAATTGGCCCGGCATATTGTATTGTTTATGACCATGATATTTATGTTTATGTTGTGTTTGTATATGCATGTCACTAGATTAAATAAATACTTACTGATCGAATGCCGAGCGGTGCCAAGCTGAGAAATTATTATAATGCTCCAAAATTTCGATTCAAAAGAAGCCCTAAAAATCTGGAAAATTGTTATAAATATGTGTGTTCGACGACTGCATGCATGATGCATGCATCTTGACCTCTTTATGTTTTTACAATTATGTACGAATAACTCACAGATGCAATAATAATCAATGATATATATTATTTGGCGACAAATAAGTAGAAAATATTCTCCATAATGATTGTAATAAATGGTACAATGGCGTAAATCTCTTAACACCTTCAACAAAACGTATGCGCATGTCGTGCTTCAAATTGATTTCATTTTAGAATGTAATATAATATAATTATGGTAATATAATACAACAACAAACATAGTTATGCATGTTTTTGAAGCTGCAATCTACTTTGTGAATTGTATTATCTTATTACTTGATACTACGACAAAACCAACTGATAATGTATGATCACAGAGTACACGTCAGTCTCTCTTGAAAACACCTGATAATAACCACAAACATATCTTTCATGGTAGTTTGGTGAACTACAAGTACAAAATATCTTCATTTCGAGTGTCATAGGATATAATTTAAACTCTAACGCCCCGGTAACCGTATATAAAGTGTTTTTTATAACTCTATTCATTTTCGGATGCAATTTTGTCAGTTGTCGAATGCTAAACACGAGTTTACTCCTAATCAATATATAGGCCTATACTGGAAAATGATTATTCACTTCTATCACTCTGTGTATTGTCATTACACGCCCCAACTGCTAGTTTTTAATGACAAAACCGAGTGCACCCCAATCCTTCTCGGAAACACCTCCACCTCAATGTTTAAGAGCTCAATAAACAGCCTAAATAAAGGATTACTTTGATGGCTTGTGGCAGAGCTTCTTCTTTGTCATGGTGATTGGTGACAGCTTTCCATCATTTTCGTACCAACCACTCTTTGATGCAGTAGCAGAAGGAAGATTGGGGTGTAATTGAATAGCCCATTCCCACACACGGCTACGTTTGAGGCAATACCAATAGTAGAGGACATACTTATATTACAGTGCAGAATGACACGGGGGTCGGCCTCTTCATGGTTGGCATCGAGGCTTGTAAGATATATATCCTGCTTGTTGCATCTTACATATACCACATTCCTGAATACATTAGCTGCTACATTATTAGGAGCTTGGAAAATAATGCATTTACCAACGAAGTTTTCAAGGCAAGATTTGTTTTCATGTTCAGTAAGCACGTAATATAGTCTTCGTCTGTCTCGGGAAGGGGTACTGACACGAGTAGGGGTACTGACACGACTGTCAGTTACCTTTACTAGTCTTTGACGTTTTGGTTCTCTTAGAATGAGTGCTATCCTTGATAGACATGGGCAAATACTGGTCGCCAAGCACCACAATCATATGGAAATCACGCCCAGATGAAATTATAGAGGACGCAAATATATGTGCTCAGTATCCAAAGTGGCGTGCTTTTGTTGGTAAATCAATCGCTTTGATATGTCAATGATCTTATGTTGATTGCTCTGAAGGCTGTGGTGGTAATACCATGCTGTTGTTCGCCCATAAGCGCCCATAAGCGGCAATAGTTGACTTCACATCAGAGGGAATGTTCCCACTGGTTTCAAATATGGCGATGGGAACAAGATGCATGAGTTACCACTTCTTTCAAGTCTATAGGTCGCTTAGCTTCAAAAGTAGTATCTCGTTTTTGAAAAACTCTGCTTTCACTAATATTTTTGTACTTCAGAGATGCATTAAATGGCGATGCCAAAACATTGCAGTGCAACAGATAGGCATCAATGGGGAGGCGATGAAAGGTGACGGTAAGGCGTTAAAGAATGATTCAACTGCAAGACGCGCATGCCTGGGACGGTCAAGTGTAGGCCAACAGTAGCCTATTGAGTACAGATTGACGGCATTAATATAGCCACTGAACTGATTACAAGATACTACTTAAACGGGACTTGATCCAATGCTGTTTTAGTGCTAGGCCAACGTCTGCGACGCTGGCCCAACATTGAACCAACATTGAATAAATGTACAATGTTTGAGAGAAAGTCCGCCTGCCCAGCAAACACAAGACATTTGTATAACATTTATACAACGTCGGCCCAATGTCTTCGACGTTGGTCCAACATTGCATAAAGTCATACAAATGTTTTGTGTTTACTGGGCATGTCAATACAAGCTTGGGTCAAGCAGTTTCAACATCCCCGCAGTAATATAGTCAGTTTGTTTGCAAGCAAGCGACCAAGTAGGGGTAAGGGCCAAGATCTTTGAATTATAAACTCATAGATGTCGCTCAAGTATATATGAACTTGCTGTGATTTGAGAACTTGCTCTTAATGAGGCCTTAGGTATGAAACGCATATTTAGTATTATTATGGAATAGGGACTGGGCCTACCCACGGGCACTATTGCCTTCTGGGGGACCCTTGTCCCGTGAATTTTAACAGTTGACTACACCTTTAAAGAGGAACGAAGGTGCGACATATGGCATGTAGTGCGACGGAGAGGCATTAAATGTCAATGTGAAGGCTTTAACCCTTTCACCACTGAAGCCCGTTTTTATGTGCTGAATGCTATGGCATTCAGCACATAAAAACGGGTTTCAGTGGTGAAAGGGTTAAAAGGTGGTGCGTTAATGGGCAATGGGGATAAAAAGAATAGGCATTAAATAAAACTTTATTCGTTCAAAGAACATAATTTTATTACATCATACAATTGTTAACAAAACATGGGAAAAAAACAAAGTTAAATTAATCTGGTTTCAGGTGTCTATATAAAAATCATTCTGTACAATCATAGGTTAAGATATCATTTAATTCGTCATGCGAGAATTCGTAATTGTCAGAGTTTTCCCTCATTGTCAATAAATCTATCACATTACCTGCAGCTTTTTTGCTTTCATCCTTTATTTTCGACTCAGAGACATTAATTATTGTATTTTTATAGTAATCCATGAGTCATAATTACTTCCTTGAAATTCATTTAAACCATATATTGACATAATGTGATTGATACTCTTACATGTGAACGATTTGCTTCCTGGCATACATAATTTTGTGGATAACCGTACAAGTGAGGTAATGCTTTTCAGGCTAGACATTACATATTTCATTATTCGTGGGTGTAATTTAACATCCATTGGCTGGTCTTTAGAAATTAGATGCAACAAATTATTATGTGTATTATAAGGTAATTTATACAGTTGTCGCACGCATTTTCTCCAAGAAATATAAAACTTATTTATCGACTTTCCTGACATATCCCAGAGTAAAAACCCATACAAAGAAGAACAGAACGATTTCAATAATTTCTACTTAATTGAGTGAAGTGCTAACTTAAATTGAGACATTACTGTATTAGCTCTTCCAATAAAATCATCTGTTGTTACTTTGATCCTTATTTCGTTATTACAATCACCGACTATATTACCTAGGTGGACATCTTTAGAAAGTTCTTTGTATTTTTCCATCAGCAAAGGTTACATATATATCTTCAGTGGTAGCACAGTTAAAAGCTATGAAATTACTTTTGATAGGATCAAATAAACAAGTTGAGCATGATACTCTCGAGCAAATGATACACATACATTGATTAGTTTATTAAGTGCCATAAAAATCGGCGCCAGTAGTGCTGCATCATCTGCATAAGCACGCGCCCATAAAAATATAACATCCTAACTTTGATTGACGCAAACGATTCAACAATGTATCTATGTACAATGTAAATAATACTGGTGATAACAATCCGCCTTGTTTAACACCGTTGTTGGTGAAAAGGGTTTGAAAAAAAGACGCGTTACTGCGCAATGGGGGAGCGAAGATGCAATAAAACGCGATGGTCAGACGTTAAATGGTATTAAGGTGTGACGGGATGCATTAAAAGGTGACGGGGATGAATTAAAGGCGATTAAAGGGAGATGGGGAGACGTTTAATGGCGATGAAAAGGCGTTAAAGGTTGACCGAGAGGCCCTAAAGGCGTACGAGAAAGCGTTGAAGGGCCAATAAAAGGCATTAAAGACAACGAAAACGCGGTATAGGAGATGTAATGCGTTGAAGACAGACGTGGCAGCGTTTTAGGGTGACATGTAGGCGTTAGATGTCGATGGGGATGAATCGAAGGGCTATTGAGGGGGGGGGGGGGGTTAGAGTGCGACGACGAAGCGTTAAAAGCTGATGGAAAAGCGCTAGAGGGTGATGTGGATGTGTTGAAGGGTGTGCCTTGTGCCTTGGCGGGAGTGCCGTTAAAGAGCATTGTAAAGCATTAAAGGACGACAGAGTGGCGATAAAATGTGATGAGGGGGGGGGGTTAAAGTACTTTTCCGACATACCACTATGTCGGGCATACATGAAAATTTCTATGGTAGACACCAAAAATGATCAATTTTGTCGAAAATTATGTCAATTGATTGTTAAACCTTGCAAAAATGGCGGTCAACTAGAATTTTACCCACAATGTAATGTCTAAAGTACTGACTTGACACAGAAATATGTAGGGCATACCCGAAGCCTTGTGGTAGACACCAAAGTCTGCTTCTATTCTGTCGAATATGATATTAATTTATTGTTTGACCTTGCACAAAATTAATGGCATCCATCTAGGCATTTACACACAATGCAATGTCTGAAGTACTTTTTGGTAACACCACTATGTCGGGCATACAGAAAACCCTATGGTAGACATAAAAATCATACATCTGACTCTATTCTGTCGAAATGATGTCATTTTAGTGTTTGACCTTGCAGAAAATAATGGATGTAATCCTGGATTATGCCGCCAATTTGAAAATTTTGAACGGCCAACAAATTCTTCTGAAAACCCATTATTCGAAGAACATCTGCTAATAATGTTATGCTTCTATCATCATTTCATGTGCCTGTATGTCCTCTAGATTATCAAGGTCATGGCGGTCATCTTGGATTTATGCATATTTCACTGTTTTCCCAAATGTTAAACTCTGGCCAACGTGCTAAATATGTTCTACAGACACCTCTCAGTGTAATCAGGAAAAACAATCCTATAGAAAGCTTCAAAGTTAAAGCTGCATAACTGTTTTGCTTATATTATTCAAAATATTAATCCATGGAGAATGGTGTTTTATTTTTTAATTTGACTCCCCCGGTTACTTAGTTATTAAGGATTTAGGTTTGCTGTATTTTAATATTGTTGCCCCACCAAAACAAACCAGATCGCAGCGGAGTAAGACACACTGTCTGTATAATCAGGACATTGAAAGTACTAAGTGGCAGATAACGATCATCATTGAAAAAAAGTGAAAGTTTTTTAAATATTATTCTTATTTTTTAAGTGGTAATAGATACAATTCACAGTGAAAAGTGTAATATCTCATGTCATTTAGACATGTTCAGGAGTAATCACTTAGTGTGATATGGGTGATATATGCGTATAATGTCATGTTTAATTTAGGTACCGTATGGAGAATGCCACTCACTTGAAAAATAGGATCTATTTCAGTATGGTGCTTTTAAAGGGTGGGCCAGCATCTGAGCCAATGGCCCACCATTAAGACGCTCTCCCCAGTCCGTGGGAAATTGTTGGCGGAATTGACGCTAAAATTCAGTGATGTAAATCATCTTTTTCGCTCTTTTGATTTTCGTGATTTTTTTGAGAAGCATTTGTATTTCTTTATTCGGTATCTCATGGGCATTTCAAAATATAGTCAAAATGACAATATCAGACTTTATTTTATTTTATCGTAAATCATCACATACGGTGCGCTATGCGGTGAAATAAAATAATATTTAAAACTAGTAACCGATTCC
This sequence comes from Flabesymbios commensalis, assembly GCA_964017125.1. Taxonomy (NCBI): domain Eukaryota; kingdom Metazoa; phylum Annelida; class Polychaeta; order Terebellida; family Flabelligeridae; genus Flabesymbios; species Flabesymbios commensalis. Next base: position 32,951,841 of record OZ024912.1, read on the forward strand.
CAACAGTTTTTTGACCTAGTCTCAGGACGTCTACCACTGGTTATTTGGGCTTTGTATCTCAGATAACACGAGGCATTGATCCAATGGCCGACAAATGCCGGCCCATCGTCTGCGGTGGTGGCTCAACATTATGCCGATTCAGTTCAACGTCTAGTGCTTGCTATAAGGCGGTTTGGTGTTGTCCAATGTAACATTATATTGGCCCATAACCCTACCTCTATTACATACATATTGTACACAAACCGATTCACTACTTAATTTTACTTGATGGTGTATCGCATGGTGAACTAATTCCGCTACATTTACCCAGTTTTAGTGCAATTATAAGGCCTTTAAGACCATATGAATGATTGTTTTGTACTTTTTAGGTTATTTTGATCGAAATAAACAAAACAGTTATGCAGCTTTAACATCAATTAACATAATTATCTATCTCGCTTTTAATTCAACTATTCACGTCAACAATGAGAAGCATGTGGGGAGTTATGCATTGGTGTTTATTATTATTTCCTATTGGCAGGAATATAGTTATTGATGTCGTCAAACCCATTTAAGACAATTTTCATTTCATTTTATTTTATAAATAAACTTTTGAAATTTAGAAATATCATTTATTTATAAATGTCACAAGCATTTTATAATATTTCAGCTGCCATTTTCATGTATCAGAGGTAAACTGATCCAAGTCTAAAAGTTCCTAGATATCAACTGATGGATCACTTTAGCATCGAAAAATGTGCATTTTGAAAGTGAATAATTAATATGTTTCGAAATTTTAAACGAATGGCTTAGTTATTTTAGTATATTAATTTCTATGTATTTAACTTTTCCAAAATGTCATTAAATTAAAAAAATCGAAGATCACTTTACCTCTGAGCCATTAATTTGTTAGTATACACCTATATCACTGCCATGCAAAGCCAAAAGGCTTGTAAAGTAAGCAGATACTGCGTTTTGGTTTCGCATTGCAGAGCAGACATTGGTCAGAAAAATGGTATTTCCATTTTTTGAATGTTCCCCGACAACTACAGTCACGTTATATAATGCATTTTTTTATACGTTGATTACTCAGAGTGACATAGAAGCATGTCATCATTTGCATTATTTCAATTCATTATAAATGTTTAGTTGTTGATTTTGACAGTTAAATGACCTTGATTTGGATATTAAATGACTTTGACCTGTACAACATAACCAATTCGCACCTTTAAACCAGTCTAAAATAGGTCTAATTCTTCACCATCTGAAACCTAATTTTAAGCAAAAAAATGAAACAAATCGTTTGATAGAAAGAAAGCTTTTCTTACAACAATGCGGCAATTTAATATGAGCTGTAGATGACCTCAAAATAATGGAATGATTTTATGTTGAAAGAACACACAAGGACCCCTAACTCGACCACTATAGGCAAAAAAACTTAGGGGATCATATTTGGTGGACATCCCGTCGCCTACGACCTTGTTTGTGGGTGATTTTCAAGACCAATTTTAAATCGAAGAATTCGTGCCTTTGAATGAATAGCTGAGCTTAGCATTCAGCATACTCGAAAATGGCTTAACACATTTAAAAATAACTTTTGGCATGCTGCGTACCATGGATCACATATATGATGTATATATAGACCTTGCTGGCCTATTCTTGGTTTTTCGTGACCAAATTTAAAGCAAGCATATATATGGGCCGTATATTGGATCAGACTCCTTGCTGACCCCTTCATCAGTGTTCTTTTATTTATTTATTTATTTATTTATTTGACTTCCAGTTAAGAACATGCAAAAATGGTACATTATAATTATTATTATCATTTTTGAACATGGTATTAACTTTGGTTGACGGGAACAGGTCGAGACGACCTCTACAATGCCTGTCAACCATATAAATGAATTAAAATTATAGAATAAAATAATATCCATTGTTTAAAATAGCAAAAGCAATTTAAAAATGTACATAGTATAGATTATAAAGTTTACTATTTGTACACATAAAATAAAATAACCGACAATTGTCTGTCATCTGTTTCCCGCACCAAAACCAGAGATAAAATAGCTACACTGTGCTCTACACCGTGTAGCAAAAAAGGACACTCTGGAAAGCGTAGAAACCTAATTAAAACCTCTAAATGCTCTAGTTGTCTATTATATCAAAGGACATACAACTAGGATATGTGAGAAGGAAAAACAGTAAAAACTTATGGCACTCTTAATTTTACCATAGGCCTACATGCATCCCTAAATAAAAGTAATACTATAAACCTAGAATACATCTACTGACGTCAGCTCATATAGCCGTCGCGCAGCCGAAATATGCTGAGTAGTACCACATATGCAATTTTAGACTCGAGGAAAAATAATCCCAAACTCAAGAAGTAAATCAGTTGATTAGAGAACTTTGAAATTCAGCATAAGGACCCACCTGGTCTGGAAACAAAGGCTACTGAAAAATCACTAAACCTAAAAATAAAACAGAAAAAAGACAAATAATAATTTTGAGGGGAACAGCCATCCATGCCATGTGGTAATACTCTAAGTCAGATCATGACAAGCGTGATCATGTAGAGTGATGTCGGTCTGCTCCGAACAGTATCAGAGACTGTCTCCGGCCTGAATTCGAGCCAGGCAGACAACACAATGCAACATTCGCAGATTATCGTTCATAGGTCGATCACTTAAGGTGCCATTTGTGCTAAATATATAGATATATATTCAATACACGAGTATAAGTAAGGCGGGGCGGTTTGTCATCTGCCAACACATGCGTATCGACAACGGAGCCCTCCGTCCTTAGTCATGAGTGGCTGGTGACAGCTCAAATAGCCGTCTCACAGCCGATTCAAATTGCACAGGTAGTTTAAGACACGAAATGTTCCGCTATATTCGACAATTTACACAAGCACAAGCCAGGCTCCAGGTACATCGATTATTCACATCAAATAAGTTTACCATGGCGAGATATAATTCATTCAGGTTCTTCTTAAAAATCTGCAAGCTACTAGCATCTCGGATAACAAAAGGTAAAGTGTTCCATAAGCGAGCAGTGCGATAAAAATAAGTACATTGGAACTGAACAGTCTTGCACAGAGGTAATTTGAATAGAACACCCTGTTGAGCAGATCTGAGGCCATTAGGCGGACAAGCTAACTCGAAATTACTAGAGTAATCACAAAATAGTTTACCGTGAAGGTAGCTGTATAAAAAACACAAGTCGATTATTTCTCGACGGAAGCACAAAGGCAAGATAGATAATGCTGTGCATCTTTCGTGATAGGGTGAAACATAATCATTGAGAATGAATTTTGAAGCTTGACGTTGCACCCGTTCTAATTTGATTATGTCTTTAACATGATTGGGACTCCACATCGGACTACAGTACTCAAGAATACTTCTGACATGGGCCAAATATAATTGGCGCTTAACATCAATGGGGCTATTAAAGCCAACAGAACGTTTTATCATTCCTACCATAGAATGGGCTTTTGATGAAACAGTTTTCACATTCTCACACCAAGATAATTTACTAGTGATGGTTATTCCAAGATCATTAAATTCAGTTACTCTAGATAAGATATTATTATCTATGGAGTAGTCAAAATCTATTTTTACTTTTCGGCATATCGACATGAATTTACATTTTGATATGTTGAAGTTCATTCTCCAAATTTTGCTCCACAGAAACAGTGCATTAAGATCATTCTGAAGGGAAAGTACATCTTGTCTTGACTTTATATTTCGATAAAGTTTGGCATCGTCAGCATATAATTTCATAAATGATGTACAAACATCGCAGATATCATTTATGTATAAAACAAATAATAGTGGTCCAATAATGGAACCTTGCGGTACACCTGATGTTACAGGTAAAGGTGATGATACCTGACCTTCTATCATAACTGACTGATACCGACCTTGCAGATAATTTTCAATCCACTGCAATAAGTTACTGCCAAAGCCAAATGTTTTAAGCTTGTGAACTTGTTGAGTGATTTTCGAGGCCAATTTTAAATCATAAAATTCGAGCCTTTGCATAAATAGTTGAGCTTAACCCCGCTTTAGCACGCCTCATACGGTGGATCACATATAAAGCAGCATGTATGTGTCTTGTACTGGCTCATAACTTGCTGACGGGCGGGGGCCCTAGGGTAGTGGTTAGCACCGCTGCCTTTCACGCCAGAGTCCGGGGTTCGGTTCCCGGTCTCGGCGGTTTGAAAGAAACAAAATTGTTTCTTCCCCATCCACGTGTGAAAGTTAGTATTGTGGGGAGCCTCCGTGACCGAGAGGTAGCGTGCTCGGCCTCAGACCGCCAGGGCTCGAATTTCGAATCCTGTGTCTGGAGGACAGTGTCATCTCAATCATCTCACCATCCTCAGGAGGTTCTCCTGGCCCAGTTTAGCCTATATGTGCACAAAGGTGGCCTAAAGCCCGATTCATTTCATTTCATTTCATTTCATAACTTGCTGACACCTTTGTTTTGAGAGATTTTCGAGCGATTTTCGAGACCAATTTTGAATCGTAAAATTCAAGCCTTTGCATAAATAGTTGAGCTTGGCACCGCTCGGCATTGGATTCAGCATACTCGAAAATGGTTAAAAACACTGTAAAATCAATTTCGGCACGCTTCGTACCGTGGGTCACTTTTTAAGCACAATTTCTGAGATCACAAACAGTCTATTGGTTGTGGTGGTGATGACGATGTTGGTGGTGATGATGGTGTTGGTGATGATGGTGCTGGCGGTGGTGATGGTGGTGGTGGTGGTGATGACAATGGTGGTGATGACGCTGTTGGTGGTAGTATGATGCCATTGATGGTTGGTGATGAAGCAATTGATGGTGATGTTGTTGGTGATGATGGTGGTCGAGGCGCCCTTAACTGGGGCACGTGCAAGTGTCTGGCAGTGTGGGTGCACGCCACTTTATTTCTGCCAAATGTCACCTAACATTGGATCAGCCCCTGTCTTGATACTGTGTGTCAGATCATCTGCAATAGGCTTGTAGCGAGAATAGCACTTCATCCCCGGTACAGCGTTAATTTCTACCCTTGCCACAAATTTCTTGTCCAGATTTGGTCATTGGGTATCTTTTTTGTTTGGGTGTACAAACTGGGGTTCGACCGAAAAGCTCTATGAGCTCTTCCATCTTTAATAGTTTTAAAGATAGGGTTTTGTTTGCCATAGTTGCAGATTATCAGGTGATTATATGTTCAAGTTTGGTTTGTCCTCACAATTTTTGCAAAACACGCTGCGATACACGAGAAAGCCCATCTGTGTGACGTCATTTTCTGGAATTCCCCATGCGGATTTGCCATGCGGTGCGGAAAAAATCCAACATTGTTGGATTTTGCCATGTGGTGCGGAAAAAATCCAACATTATTGGATTTTTACGGCAAATTACACGATACATGGGCCCAATTGTGCGATAATGTTAGGCCACCGTCTGCGACGCTGGGCCAACATTATTCCAACCAAAACCCTTTAAGCTCTCAACTACGAATATAATCGTGAATAACTTTTTTTCTGAAGATTTCTTATACACGAAAGTACTTAACCTAGCGACCTCTTGAAAACGTTATATTGCACATGTTCACAAGGACTGGTGTTCAGAAATGTCAACCGTTCCCCACACATAGTACCCCTCTTTCCCCTAAATAGGACACAAACTCAGGCAAAATAAACTTAATAGTAGGCCGGTCCTAATACCTAGGCCGGTCCTAATAAGCTATTAGTTTTGCCATTCAAAAATAAATAATTAGATTTTGAATTAAATATGCGATTTATTGCGGTTACCATTGTAAACGTTGATTGATTCAACGTTTGTCCATTATTTGACACCCATACATACCTGTGTGATATGTGGAAGACCGAGAAGGAAGGCCAATATACAGAAAGCCGCTGCCATTAGTTCATGTCTCCTGAAGACGGCTTTAACCCAAACTTCACATTGCTCAGCAAGATTCTCCATCAGCATTACCAGCAATAGTGCCTGAAATTATGCATACGTACAGACAACTGCCCGACGGATCAAACAAAACAGTATCTGTCTGGATATTAGTAACTATAAATCAATAGTGCCTGAAATTATTCACGAGGAGAACTGACTGACAGATCAAACAAAACATTGGATATTATTACCTATGAAGCAATAGTGCCTGAAAATAGTCATAAAGTGATTGGCAGATCAACGAAAAAACCATCTGTCTGGGCATTATGAGCTATAAATCAATAGTGCTTGAAAGTATTCATGAAGAGAAGTGATCAAACAAAACACTATCTGTCTGAATATTATGGGCTATGGAGCAATAGTGACTGGGTCCGATCTTAAAAGTAAATCTGATAGCTAAGTCCAACCTAAGGCCACTATGTTTAATTTATCTCTCTCAGATCAGAAAAATCCAAAATCTAATGAGGGAGGGCGGTAAAAAAAAATTAAGAAAAAAAACCTTGAACCTATTTTTGGAAAAGGTAATGAGGGCGACAAAACAAAAAAAACATTGGGCAAATTTCTAGAAAAATTAATGAGGGCGACGAAATAAAAAAAACTTTTGATCTATTTGAAAAAAAAGTTGAGAGCGACGGAAAAAACAAGCAAAAAAAACAAAGCTGGAAAATTGTTTTTTTATTTCCTGAAATAAACTTGATTTTTTCGGAATGTTTTTTTATCTCCCGTTTTTTTCGGAAATCGGCAACAATCCAATGCGCGCGCTTGGCAGAGAAAAAACACATGTTTTTTTTGTAATGCGCTGCCTAAATCTGATGCGCGCGCTCATCTAAAACAGAGAAAAAACATAGTGGCCTAACCAATACAGTCATATAGATAGTGCATATATATATAGTGAATTAGAAGCCTACCTCATTTTAACTTATTCATTCAGAGAGTCTCACAACACAATAGTGAATACGTGCAATGATTCATACAGATAACTGACTAACAGACCAAACAAAACACCGTCTCTCTATACATTATGCACCATAAAGCAATATCTCCTGCAATGATTCACACAGAGAACTGACTGACAGACCAAACAAAACACCGTCTCACTATACATTATGCACTATAAAGCAATATCTCCTGCGATGATTCACACAGATAACTGACTGACAGACCAAACAAAACACCGTCTCTCTATACATTATGCACCATAAAGCAATATCTCCCACAATGATTCACACAAATAACTGACTGACAGACCAAACAAAACACCGTCTCTCTATACATTATGCACTATAAAGCAATATTTCCTGCAATGATTCACACAGAGAACTGACTGACAGACCAAACAAAACACCGTCTCTCTATACATTATGCACTATAAAGCAATATCTCCTGCAATGATTCACACAGAGAACTGACTGACAGACCAAACAAAACACTGTCTCTCTATACATTATGCACCATAAAGCAATATCTCCTGCGATGATTCACACAGAGAACTGACTGACAGACCAAACAAAACACTGTCTCTCTATACATTATGCACTATAAAGCAATATCTCCTGCGATGATTCACACAGATAACTGACTGACAAGCCAAGCTGAGCACGTCAAGATACAGCACATGGCGAAAAAAAATATTAAACAAAAACAAAGTCTATATAATTATGCGAAACGAAACGTTGGCGAGGGCCGATCGTGGTGACATGTAGTGCTGTAAACACTGGTAAATGGATTTGAACAATTTTAGACTACCGTTTTTGCATTACGCCTGCATGTTCATGTACACGATTTATAGCCATCCATGCATAAAATTATCTCATGACGTCACTAATAATACCCGCACACTACTTTTCGCTTTGGGAAAGTCGATCCAAGTGGGTTAACACGGGCAGAAGAACACTCTTTAGAAAAATATTTTTGATAGTCTGAAGTATGACTCTATGCAGAGTAGGTCCGGAGGGATTTAAATATCGCCGATATTCTTGTGATTTTATCAAATGCATGCCACATCAATCTATAACTAATTGGATAAAATTGAATATTTTCAGCTACAAATTATTTAATTAATTAATTTTAACGAAAAAAGACTAAAATAACAAGCACCCTACAACACAGGAATTGCTTGTGTTATTGATGCTTACCTGCTGATGTATAGCAAACATGAGAAAATAGAGGAAGAACAGGAAGGCCCAGAATGGTGATATGTTTAGTACGGCGAACGCCTCTGGTAGAACAACAAACACCAGATGGGGCCCTGTAAAACACAACAGTAAATCAAGTGGTTATGTTAATTCTCAGGTGGCGTATCACTCCATTGTCAGGCATATGAAGTGACATTACTGACGTAATGGCCAGCTTCATATGAACGAAATAGGATCACAATTTATAATACTTTGCTGCTATATTTCAGATCTACGCCTGCACAGTTTCAGTTTGTATTTTGCAATAATTGAAGTAATGGATGAATTAATAAAAGAAAGAATGAATGAATGAATGAATGAATGAATGAATGAATGAATGAATGTATGAATGAATGAATGAATGAATGAATAAATGAATGAATAAATTAATTAACTAATTAATTAATTAATTAATTAATTAATTAATTAATTAATTAATTAATTAATGATTAATTATTAAATTAATTAATTGATTAATTAATTAATTAATGAAAAACAAACGCAGCACACGAAGGAAAAATGAATGTATAAATTAATTAATTATTTGATTTAATCAATTAATTAATTATTTAATCATTCAATTAATTAATTAATTATTTCATCAATTAATTAAAATTAATTAATCAGTAGGCCTAAAAAAGCTTAATTGGGCCAGGAGAAACGCTTGAGTATATGCTATGAATGATTGTTGGAAGATATAATCTTATCGACGTTCGTATTAAAAAAAATTGGAATGTATTTTAATTTTGATGACATTTTTTGCATATGAGTTATTAGACAGATTATATAGCAGATGCAAGAACTTTGTCTTACGTGAGTGAGTCATTTCTATGATTTCTTCAAATGATTGGTGATTGTTGAATCCCAGAGCATGTATAAATGGAGCCACGGCAATAGTGCCTAAATGTGGAAGCACACTGTGGACTAATAGTACAAAGAGCCAAGACCTAAAGATAAAGATCACATAATGAGCATGAAACCAAGGTGGTTACCCAGAAGACACACGATGTTGAATCAATGTTGGTTTGACGTTGGTCCAACGTCGATCAATGTTGGTTTGACGTTGGTCTAACGTCGTAGACGGTGGACCAACTTTAAACCAACATTGATTCAACGTATTGTGCCTGCTTGGATATAGACTTGAGTTTACCAATCAAAATACTTTTGGCCAATAATAATCAAGCGTTTTGATTATCGCCATACACGTGCATTCTGGCAGTTAGACATCGTAGAATGCATTTCATATACTATATTTTTTAATAATATTAAAATATATTTTAGACAATGGCGATAAAGTAGGAAAATGTTTATGTTAGGTATAATGTTGTTGATTATAACGTGGTCTTGCTATTATCAATATATATCATAATATTAACAATTACAAGGGACGTAAACCCCTATACCATGTATACAGATCATTAGATATGGTATTATTGTGGTATCTGATTTTATAATTCTACACCCCTCAGGGTTGGACTTTTGTTTCTGTAATATGTAATCAAAACAGATATAATGTGCTTGTATCTTTAACTGTAAGATAATCTTTTTAGAATGTAATGTTACACAGTTTTACAACTTACACATTACTGATTGGTTTCTTGTTGGGAAGATGAACACCCATCATAGGCATCAGGCCGGACCATAGTCCTATACAGTACACGTGCTGCTCCAGGGCCCTTGTCCAAGTCTGACAAATTATTATGTCAATATGATTAATGTCATACATACATACATATAAGATTTAATAGCAGTATCGGCAACATAAATAATATTGATGCTTTGAACACGGTTTTCATTAAGGTTATTATGGTGGCATAAAAGTGATACGATCAAACTCTAGTTGAATTATACCTGCGCATGCATCAAGGGGCATTAAAGCGATCATCAATCTGTGGTAGGCTACATAAGCCTACCCTCTGCACTATAGTGATGTTGAATCAAAGTCAATGACGTTGATTCAACAACACTAGAAAGTCCTGCGCCCATATATAATGGGGTAGGCAGATAATGTACAATACATTTTTTTATTATCTACTTTTCCAACTAAAGTATATTCTTTAATGTGAACATCTGCATTTAATATGAACAGTTGCACATTAAAGGAAATAACACAATTAAAGCTAATGTATTTAAATATAATATGTTTGTGATTACCAGTGGAGATGCTAGCTCGGACGACAGGATGCTGCTGCCGGTACTACGAGATCCCGACGAGGACGAGGTTTTTCCCTCCGAGGAGAAAAACTGTGCCAGAGACAGGTAGGCTGTGGGAATGGCGGTGTGGCTGTACACCAGCAGCGTACACAAGAGAACGATGGCAAGGGGGGCTGTGACGTACACTATCTGAAAAATAATACAGTCACATCAAATACGTAAGAGGAAAGTATTAAGCAGACTCATGTATTTTTTTTGAAAGGGATTACATGATAGCGTGTCGCTAATAATTAATATTGACACGCATGCACGTTTACCCCCTTCTTTTAGATTGTTTTCTAAGCATATGGGTTGACAATAATTTTACAGACTTGTGAGCTCACGAAAAAGTAACTGCTAATCAATTTCTGCCTTTTGACTAATTTAATTATTTACTAATATATTTCACATTCCAATATTGCTTTGCTAAATACATGATATATATCAGTATAAAATCATTGGCAATAGAATAAAGTTGTTTTTTTTGTACTTGGACAATGTACAGTGTAGAACAATGTGACAAAATGTATATAACCAGAAATAGAAAAGACTCTTATCTATTTCTGATATAACATAATATAATTATATATATAATTATGATAGAGGCCTACCATTTTGTGTGAATCATTTTCAATCTTCTACAAGTATGCGGATTTATATTGTATGTGTGTATACAGCAAGCCCAACAGACGCAAGACGTTGAATCAATGTTGATTTTAACGTTGGTCCCCCGTCTCCGACGCTGGACCAACATTAAACCAACATTGATTCAACGTCTTGTGTCTGCTAGGAAATTGTTGAGACTTACCCTGCCAAGCCAGTATGCTCCTCTACACACCATGGCAAATGTGACGATCCAGATGAAGAGAAGAGACAGTCCTAAATACCAAGGCACCCAGCCTGGATCTGATAAAGATCCGCTTCTTTGGAGAAAATCTTTGCTGAAAAAATTATGATTATTCTTTTAGTTTTTTACAAATTATCCATATATTTGTATTAGTTTGGTATTTTATAATTAGGTTGCTACATTAATAATATTGTCCCATCACTGTATAATTCTTCATGTGATGCTGTTGCCCTTCCTTGTTAATGATTCTATAAAATGTATCTTATTTACATAACTTTATATTTATTGATGTCATCAAATGATGTTATTTTGTAAGCGCCATGATCAGCTTGTTGGATTTGTGCGTATGTTCTAAATACTGCAAATAAATCAATAAATAAACAAATCTTATAGGTGTATTAAACACTCACAATGACGGTCGTATATTATAAGGAGATGCATATTATACGCGATAATTATACTTTTTCTGGTTCATCTGATATAAACATTATAAAAACTCTTACATATAATATTCTTCTGCAACATTCATTCCGTAGAAGAGATGCGTGCTTTCTGCTCTATAAACATGGTAATGAATGCAGTTGTTATAATACAATGATAATAAGACGAGTTTTATTGTAAAGGATATAGGCTTAACAACGTAAAAACGACAAGTTCACATAATTATAGTTTACATAATTTAAGACGAACCTATTGTTTTATTTGCCTTGCATTTTATATCTATATTTTATGCACCCAGCGTTTTTCCTATTACACAAAATGGAACATTTCTAACATGTTTAGCCCTTACAGTGCGGGGATCGACTTTAGTCGTCATAATCCGACGTCTGTAGACGTCAGATTCTGACGTCTAAAGTGGATCCCCGCACTGTAAGAGTGAATATTGTTATTGGCCGCATACCCATGATATAGGTATTCAAATAAAGCGGGAAGAGGTACCTGAGACATTTATTAGATTTCTAATTGAAAATAACCCTTTGGTTTCCATGGCTTATACAAAACTATTTCAGAGCTTTGCGGGTCAGAGAACACCTGAGACATATCATTCTACTGGGACAATTGCAGAAACCATGCGATATTGGCCAGTGATTTATTGGGTGTCAGGTCATGTATTATCGTAAAATTTACGATATATCGTAGGCGTCGGACTGGTCGAGATGGCCATCTCGACCAATCCGAAGCCCACGATATATCGTAACTTGTACGAAAATACACTGATCTCCTACTTACGTGATAGTGGTGTTTCTGGATACGGACCAGACATAAGGCTGTTTGGATATCGCTAACACCATGTAACAGATCCCCTGGGCCAGGTAGACGTTGTGATAAACACAGACCAAGAAACTAATACACAACAAACACGCACCCACACCTGCAGAACGAAACACTAATGATGAGCAACATCTAGTATAAATATCCACTGCATTTAAATAAAAGACAACATTATGAACTCGAAAGCTGCCATGAGTCCATGGTGATATTTTTATTCGTTTGAATCTGACACTTCAAATGAATAACAAATTCCACAAAATTTGAAATAGAGACATGTGAGAATTGACTGTCAGTGCCTCTTTTGAAATCTTCACTCTGTGTGCTTGATAAATCTCGTATGATTTTTGTGAAAAATGCAGTTCGATGCACTTAGAATCAATGTTTTTATGTTGTTAATTTTCGTCTGAACTTAAAGGGACTGGCCCAGGCTAAAATCATAAAAAAATCGGTGATTTTATTTTGGCTTCTTAATATGACCATATGATGTAAACATGTCCATAGACTAGAACTGCAAATTTTTATAATTTTTGTGCTGCGCTTTCACCGGTTAGGCTAGATATAGAGACGAAATTCCTAATTTCTAATTATTGACAACCATGTAAAATATAGGAAATGCGGGAATTGCGTCTCTATATCTAGTCTAACTGATGAATGCGCAGCACAAAAATTATAAAAATTTGCAGTTCTAGTCTATGTACATGTTTACATCATATGGTTATATTAAGAACTCGAAATAAAATCACCGATTTTTTTATGATTTTAGCCTGGGCCAGTCCCTTTAAATGTACTTAAATCAATATCAACCTCATTCGTATTAGTATATGCCGCTTGAGTTTTATTAGCTTTACCTGAAAATACACGACTAGAAAATGTATAAATCTTAATTTAAATATCACTCATAGTAATCATAATTATTCTATTGTAATTTTCGTTCACATGCCATGTATATTGAAACATGCATGCAGTTAATATTATATCTTCGATGAAAATACATTTAAATATACCATATAATTATATATGTCACATATTATGTATTTGTATTGTGTCACTATAAGATTATAGCACGGGCTATTCAGTTGATAGTTTGTACACATTATCAGAAATACATAACACAATAATATATTATACATTTCTGACATTTGTGTTTACTTTGTTTATCACCTACACACGAATTAAATCTCAAACTTAAACTTCCGTGGATAAATTTTAGAACTACCTAATTTACTTTTTTTATTTGTTTTTCTGATTGATCATTAACTTAACATTTTAGATCTAACACTACCTGTACCTGGAGAGCAAAATGCTCTTGAACTTGATTAATATTGGATTCTGATTGGATTCTCAAATTTCTCAAATTCATTAGACATTTACATCCTGTTAATCATTGCGCGGCCACTCATTTCTGCCTCATCAACTAATTCGACGAAATGCATTAGCCCAATCTTCAAAGAGCTCCATAGTTCAACGTCGCCCGCATTATTGACACAACGTTGTGCCACATAGTTCAGGTTTCTGGGATCAGAGGCACGCCCAGCAAACACGACACATCGATCCAGTGTTGGACCATTGTTGGTCCAACGTCGTAGACGGTGGGTTAACATTAGTCCAAGATTGGATCGATGTGTCGTATTATTTTGCTGGGATGGTGACGTTATCCCAGCAAACATGAAACTTTCGGCCAAATCCGGATTATTGACGGGCCAACGTCTGCGATGATGGCCAAACAATGAAATAGCATTAAGCCAAGGTATTGTGTGTGCTGATTAACGACTTGACTATTGACACGCTATCAAGTCATTAACGATATATTCAGGGAAATGAAGGACTTACAGAATGATAACGAGCGGATTGTCAGTGAAAAATGGCGGGGCTGTAAGAGTGCGATAACTCAATAAACTAACCCTTCCTATACTAAAGTAAACAACATTCAGCAGAGACACGTGACGTAATGTTGGCCCGACGTCATAGATGGGAGGTTAATATTAAACTATATTCAGGGTTAAGCAGATCTAGGGCTAAAATGTGTATCTGTAGAGGATGGGTTAAATAGCTATCTCATTCTGACTGCTGGCTTGCGTCAATGGTAACTATTTTAAATTGATGGTAACTATTTTATTCTCAAAATAAAATACAAATGTACGCCTTTATGCACAAGTGAGACAACCCCCCCCCCCCCTCCCAAAAAAATGAATCAAGTGTGCCAAGTGATGCATAGCCATTATGCATAGCCTTTATTAAAAAAAATTAACCAGAAGTCCAAATTACACCCATCACGTCACCTAGATGCGGTGAACAAAACCAGCAAATAAAAAAAAAATGAGATTGATTTATGCACAACTGTACCAACCCACTCATTCATTTCTTCCATCAGCCCCATGATAGTCTTCGTGATTTCACCTAAGCTTTATAAGTTACACGTATTGAAGTAAAGATATTCCACAGCTAGATCCACAGAATATGTAGATAATCTGTAATTTGTTTATTGATGTATTTTTCTGCACGTTTGTTGAATTAACAATAATTGTGGCTTGGCCCACTTGTGCATAAATAAAATTCTCATAATTGCTTTATGCACAACTGGACCTACTCACACCTTTATTTTTCCCATCATCCTCGCAGTTCCCGTGATTTCACACACACTTTTGAAAGTTACACGCTTTTTCATTATATAAACTTCGGAATCGATGTACAGACGACACAGAGAGTCTGTAATGTGCTTATTATTGTAAATTTTCTGCATATATTTGCCACAGTTTATTTGAGGCAGCGAGGATCAAAACCGGAGGGATCTGAAGATGTGGGTATATATATGTTCCATGAATTGAGAATGTTGATGTCGAGTGTTATTTAACTCAATAGTTTGCTCATTTGCTTTCTTGAATTTACAGTAGACTAGAAACTTCAACTGCATTTATCTAAAAACGAACTTTTTGGGGTTGGTCCAGTTGTACATGAAGGCGTCCAAATATGAAGTGAAGAGAGTTATACAAGTCCCCATCACCTGATCTCCAGACCCGTCCTGGGTGTCTGCAGGAGTGACCCTGGCTGAGGTCACTTGTTAACTAGTCAGGCTAGTCAAAGCATAAGGCAGCTTTGTGTTGTAGAATCTCATCCTTGGACAAGATACTCAGCCTACGAATAGAGTAAGCTGTCCCATCTGGCTTTGTTGCAAATTTCCATTCTTGCAGAATGTCAGTCAGGTCTTCCAGGCCCAGTTTGGTGGGCCCTCTATCCCAACCAACATGAGGACTCTCATTGGCATTGGGACAATATGTAATACAGCTGTGAGAAATATGTAGTACATGGTAATAATACAGTACAGATTATTTAAAGTATGATCCAAGTTGTGGTCAGTGAAGAACCAGTAGCTATAATATTTAATATGGCTGTGGGTGCTTCTGATCATCTCTTATTCAAAATTGCATCAATTGTTTTGGGCTTGATTAATATTTTTTTGGGGGGAGTGGCCAGTTTTAGGGGGAGACCCCTAAAAGGGGCTCCAAAACCCCTGATCGGCTAAACAGTCAGTTAGTATAGTGCTCTGTGTTGAAATTTAGGATGTGAATAAGTGTCAAGGCAAGAGAGTGGAGTTATTGCTATCTTGGAATTAAAAACGACACATTGTTGCCAATGATCCAAAAACGCCCTACAAAACAATGCCTGTAGCTGTAGGCCTATCGATGATGACCAATCGTTTCAGATGTCTGTGACGACCATCCAACATATATATCGGTGTTAAGGGAGTAACGATAATGTTGTGATCACCAGCGGATCGATTTGTTGTGCAATATTGTAATCTGAGAACTAAATCTAAGCGAATAACTTAATATAATAATGATCTACCTATATGTTTAGGCGTGGAATAACAAATAGCCTAAGCAGCTAAACGTATGCTTATCCTTAGCGGTATATTTAGACGACTGTGGAAATAGCCAAACATGAAGATTTATCATGTTTATATGTAAATGCTATATGTTTGCAGGCCTACAACGTAGCTCGTGTTTATGACTTGGCAGGTGGCAAAAAACTCCCTTCTTTTGTTTCATGGCAGGTGAGCGTGACTGTTATCCTAATTAGAAGAGAAATACAATCACAGGTGCGACAAAGCAGACCTAATCTTTCTACAAAGTTGTATTTATATTACAATCAATAATTCACGTAATGGGTCAATTAACCCTTACAGCGCTGGGATCGACTTTAGATGTCAGAATCTAACGTCTGTAGACGTCCGATTCTGACATCTAAAGTCGATCCCAGCATTGTACCAGTGAAAATATGTATATATTCAAATGAAGCCGAAAGAGCTAAATAAGATGCTTATAATGATTTTAAATTGAAAAAACCCTTTGGTCTCCATGGTTTATACAAAATCAATTCAGCGCTTTAAGGATTAAAATACACTATTAATAATACCCAGTAGCGCTCGTAGCGCTGCTTATGGGAAACTGTTCTTGTTATGAATTTGTTGGTGTTAGCCTGGTATGAACTAAAAGTATAAAATCTTCAATATCACCGGTATATAATAATATGCTTGATATCATTAATTTTGAATGACATTAACACGTATTTATTACGCCCGACATTGTTATTGTATGTGGCTATGTGAGAAATGTGCAATGATAACTTATATTATCATTGTCCTTGTGAACGCATTAATAATATTATATTTTACATGTATATAGTGTATGTAGTATATATAGTGATATATAATTAATATATTATAATTAAGTATCTTATAATGTTGTATTTATATGTTATATCAGGCAAGACTACTTAGGCCTACTGTACATATATATAATTCATACAAAAATGAAATGTTGTATATTGTTATATATGGCGTCATAGTGATAGATTGATCGACCATGCTCGCTACCTGTGCTAGCTAAATCATAATTACTGTAAAATAAATTCACTTTAAGTTTATTTAAAAAAAAATATCGACTACCATGTTATTATGTAATAATGTTATTTTTACCTGTCTCATTCAGCATATATGTTATTACTACTATTATATTTTGGAGTAACTTATAAGCCCAAATGGGCTGAGTACGATATAGTGCTCATATTTATGTTGTCATTATGATTTATTTGTACATGTCACTATAATAAAAATATACATTTATATAATATAAACAGAAATTAAGGCTTACAATAAAATGGAAATACAAATTTGTGAATGTGAAGACGTACGTTAAACAAGAACGATGTTCAGTGGAATAGAAATGATTCATGCCTACATTCAGATAATAACAGCTCTTTCTCCATTAGTGGCTATTTATTCTGGTCACAGGTGACTCACCTTTGAGGGCGGGCAGATGATGAGAGCAGATGACCATGAGTCCTCTACGGAGTGCCATTCCCAGCTTCAGCTGCAGTAACGTGACCGGTACACACACCAGTACTTGCAAGATGTAGTAGGCCACCAGGAACAGCCCTAGAATAATCACAAAACACCATGCTATACGGTGATGTCATAAACGTCGTCGCACAGTGAGGAGAACGCATTAACCTTTCCAGCACGGAGATCGACTTTATACGTCAGAATCTGACGTCTGTTGACGTCAGATTCTGACGTCTAAAGTCGGTCCCCGCATTTCATGAGTCCCCGCACTGAAAGAATTAAAAAATTATAATGGCCGTAGACCCATAACATAGGTATATTCAGATGAAGCAGAAAGAGCTAACTAAGATATTTATGAATCGAATGGACAAAAAAACACCTTTGGACTCCATGGTTTATACACAAATATTTATAGTTCTTGCATTGCAATGCCTGTTTAATTTTTATACCTATATAAACGAGGTGATGTTTTTGCTTATTATCTCGCAACCAGTGCGATGCCTTCGAATTCTGTGTATACCCTTATCCCAGTTTTGTTCACAGTGAACAACTTTTAAAAGACTAACGATTTTATCTTAGCACAAAATACAAGTGAACAATATGTGTGTTTTTAATTTGGGTACATTTGAGAATATGCTTAAAAATTGTATCTTGGTACCTTAAACTAGCGTTGGACCAATGTCGGCGATGTTCGTACAACATTTAGCCAGCATTAGAACAACACACCATGAACATGATGAAGATTAGTATAGATAGCTGCTGCTGCAAATCGTGCTTACTAATAGTATAAGATGTTTTTGCTATGTCGACCTGTTTCATACATCTTCACCTGAAAGTATATTAACAGCTTGGGTTGATATGGTTTTGCAAAAATATCACACAAACTGTTACGATACAAGAACCCAGCTGCTCTGTGATTTAGTGCATTGAAGCTGTTTTGAATAGAAAATTCAAATTACTATAATGTTAAACTTTGTAATGAATCTATCAATCAAAGGACGTTGGCAACATTGTAATGTATTGGAACATATATAAAAGTATATCACAACTTGGCTTCGTTTTTCTGTCAAATTCGGTAGGCTTATTAGCACTGTCAGCAATGTTTGATGAAAATGAGCAAAGCATTACATATGAACATATTTTGGACACTGTAAGAATTGCAGTTTTTCTTCTCTTCATCTGGAGACAGCAGTGATTACTGTGCTGAAGGATGTGTCTGAGCTTCTTCCACTTCGAATCATCCAGGACCCAGTCAAGGCATCATAATTTATTTCAGATTTCACAAATTTGATAAAAATATAATCTTGTACCTGCTTCTCCAAGGAGAGGCAAATAGTCTTTCGTCCTGCTATGGATACACTACCAGCAGCAGGGCTGTATAACATAATGTGAACTGAACCAGATTATGCATCCTGGTTAAATACTGTCATATTCTGAATGAAATACCGATGCCTTAAAGTAGATGTGTCGTTATGCTCAGTAAGCATTTGAGGCGCCTAATACAACGGCTGGCATGCGTAGCATGGTCAACTTCCACAAGAGTGGGGTCTGTCGTAACGTCAATATTTTGATTCAGTGAAACCTACTTTAACTGGGTTATGGGTGAATTAGGTCATATATTCATTAGTTACATAGGCCTTACTTCAACATAGTAGCCATTGTTTTATATTGCTCAAAGTTGTATGTTTTACAATGGCACAGCGTCATACCCTGCAGCATATGCATATTTTATGGGCACCATTGGATTCCTCATACCGAGAAACATGGGTATAGACACTAAAATCGTGACACTAACTGTGTTAGAACTCAAGTTATGGCCAAATCCGTGATTTTGTATTTCTCGTTGGCGGCCATTTTCGGCCATTTTGGACATCATTGACTAGCAGTGACACGAACGCTTTTCTTAATGCATTTCATAATACTGAGATCTATTTCTATATTGTGATCTTTAATTCAATTCAACTGTACAGATAGTATCCCAGCAAACACGGGGCATTGACCCAATGTCGGGCTGACGTTGGCCCATCGTCTGCGATGCTGTCTCACCATCAGCCCAACATTTGGCCAACGCCTCGCGTTTGTTGGGAAACCGTCTGTCTGATTTGTTTTTTATCTCTATGGATTGACTATATTGATTGTTTTTCTATTATATATTCTGCATATATATATCTGCGGTAAACCAGCTCAGTCTGATACACAAGTGAATGAGCAGAATCAGACTATTACAATAACTGATACAGTCGAAACACTACAGCAACAGGGGTCCCCAGAGGTCATGTAGATGGCCGAGCCAGCCTCATTTTTCCCGCCTCCAGACAGATTTACTGGCCATTTACAGTCCTTGCTCGGGGCTAGTTTTCATGCTTGGATTGCGAACAGTTCACATGTATTATATCTGCCTATATGTCCCTACATTTCATAGGCAGTGCTCCCTGCTAGGTCAAACACACGTACGCTAGTGTTTGGTCTGGTAGTAGGCTCATACCTTCTTCAATTCCTGTAAACAAGTTTATTTGTAATCACACTAAAGCCAGCTATATTAGTTCGTTTCAGTGGCGGATCCAGGATCTGAAGAAGGGGGGCGCCCGGGGTTTTGGATTTTTTTTGGTAAATTCGAGCCAATTTAGGGGACTTTTTAAAGTATCTCACAAAAATAAGGGGACGCGCGCGCGCGCTGGGACCCTCCCTATGCCCCTCGATCCGCGCATGCGTTTGCTAAAAGTTGTGGCTCGCGATAACTTGAGGAAACTGAAATGTATACAATTACGATCAGGTGAGTGTAAAGTTACGTAGGTTTATAGGCCTACTATATCGTAGTCCAGTGAATGGGGTCATGACCTTATTACTTACTGGCTATATGGATTAGGTCCGCATAGTCGGCCTCCAGTTTCTGTTTCGTGCCTTTTTGTAATTTTATTGTAAAATTAATATTATATTACGTAACGATTGCATAATAATTACGTAATATTGACGTGTTAAAATTGTACAATATGTGATAATGTCTAGTGTTACTGTGTTGTCATGTATCCATGAAACTGGACGTAGGTTTAACCAATGCAAAGATCAATTTGTCCTATTGAAAATAAATTCATTCATTCATACTTATATAACAGATCCATTCAAGATCGAAATTAATTAACAGTACGCTGACATAACGGTTTGGCAAAATCTTTCGACGTTGAAGAAACGTATTGTGCTTGCTGATAATTAAAATTGATTCATCGGTAGTTTTACTGGGAAGTCTTGCAACATGCCTCGGCTTCTATTCATCTGTGTGCGATGTGGTCTAGCTATGAAGAAATCAATGTAGTCAAGATCTGATGTAATTAAAAGAGGAAGTTTGCCAGCCGTGGCACTAGCAGTCACTCTTTAGACTATACTGCACGCTCCTTTATGCAAATATTTTAAGTAGGCTAATCTGGAACTTCCGCGATTGAGTAAATCACGAATGTACGGGAATATAATATTATCATTTTTTTCACATCAGAGGCCGCGTCACGGTTATCATTTATTCGCCATGCCCTGAGATATATGAAGGGCTGCTATTGTTAGTAGTTAAATTGGCATTATCGCACAATTTAGTTCACAAAGAACTAAATCGTATTAATCTGCAGCAGCTGCTTTTAACTATATTGTCTTTACTTAGACGCAAACCAGACATACCTGTATGTTTGTACACAAGGTAGGGGAATTTCCAGATGGCGCTGATACCCATGGTGTAGGAGCAGAGAAGTCCAAACTGTACCAGATTCCACTGGCATGGTGGAATAAAGGGGCTACCCTCTCCTGATGATTTAGTCTCCCTGGGTCCCGCCATGGTCTCTTCTGTGTTATCGCCCAAGAGCGGCTTCAAATAGAACCAAATATCTCGTTTTCATATGCATACACTAAACTGTAGTTTTAACACTTACAAAATGAAATGAATCGGGCTTTAGGCCACCTTTGTGCACATATAGGCTAAACTGGGCCAGGAGCACCTCCTGAGGATGGTGAGATGATCGAGATGACACTGTCCTCCAGACACAGGATTCGAAATTCGAACCCTGGCGGTCTGAGGCCGAGCACGCTACCTCTCGGTCACGGAGGCTCCCCACAATACTGACTTTCACACGTGGATGGGGAAGAAACATTTTTGTTTCTTTCAAACCGCCGAGACCGGGAACCGAACCCCGGACTCTGGCGTGAAAGGCAGCGGTGCTAACCACTACCCTAGGGCCCCCGCCCTTTAACACTTACAGCGCGGGGATCGACTTTAGATGTCAGAATCTGACGTCTGTAGACGTCAGATTCTGACGTCTAAAGTCGATCGCCGGGCTGTAAAAGTAAAAAATATTTATAATGGCCGCAGACCTATAACATTGGTATTCAAATGAATCAGAAAGAGCTAACTAAGACATTTCCAAGGTGTATGGCAATACAAAACTGTCGCTTTCAAATGTAGTCATGTCAAGCATATATTCGCTAAGTTATCGTATTTGAGTTTTCACTCTCTTGAAGTTGTGTCTCGCTGCTGCGACTCACAACTTCAAGTGGGTGAAAATTACTAATAATTTTATATGTTAAATTTGAGACCAAACATTTGCAAATATTGAGGTTTAAACATAATCGTTCCCAATAACTGCAGCTAATAGCTCCAGGAGCATTATCAAATTGTCTTCAAAAATAGTTTCATATATTAGATTTTATATCGACATATAGGTAGATGATGTAAGGAATAAATAACATGTAATAATAACTAATTGATCCTAAAATATAATAACCCTAATGATTTTATATTATAATTGAAGGAATAGCTCTTGAATCAGTCTTTGCTTATGGGACAATTATCAACTAAAAAACAATCGTTATTCCATCAAATGACAATAAAAAAATAAAAAAATATT
This sequence comes from Flabesymbios commensalis, assembly GCA_964017125.1. NCBI lineage: Eukaryota > Metazoa > Annelida > Polychaeta > Terebellida > Flabelligeridae > Flabesymbios > Flabesymbios commensalis. The sequence continues at coordinate 32,974,481 of OZ024912.1, forward strand.
GAACAAAGTATGATGGCAAAAAATGTGAATTATCGATTGCATTGATCATGTTGATAGTCTCAACATTCTGGAAAAATACTAAAATGAAAATAACTGGGAAAATGTTTTATTCAACGACCGATATTCAGTAAATGTAGATAAAGTGTGGACAGTTACATATGTTTTAAAGGCATTGTATCGGAAGATGTTAAACACTAAGCATACCGATACACCAATCTCGGATATTGTTGAGATGTAGGCCCTACATGTAGCACCAGATGTCGTTGATATAACTATGATCTCTTTGCTTCTAGACATAATTCTGGGAAACGCAGTGACGTCACTCAGTGAAAACAAGGTTATATAGCACCCCTTCCCCCCATACTTCATTCTGTGAAACGCAGTGACGTCACTCGGTGAAAAGAAGGTTATATAAGAACCCTCCCCTATACTTCATTGTATTAGCCAGCTCGGTGAAACAAAGGAGGTCGAGGTCATTGAGGTTCACAGAATAGGGCCTACATGTAGAAGCAGGTATACGGTATCGTCCCGTTTAGCCGCTAGTGAAACGTTCATGAATATATTGCAGTCAAAATAAGGTATACACAAAATGAAATACACTTTTAATATAATTCGATCTTCATAATGACAGAACTTTTTATAACGTATATACAGTTTAACCCAGATTTTACCGATTTTAAGGCAAACGACACACTATTTTTATAATGAAATGAATTTTTTATTTACATAGATTTTTACATAATAGCTTCACAAAAGGCATGTACATGTATACACATAACAAAAGCATACTTTGTTTTATATGTGTCTCATAATCCGAACACCGGCTCGTATTTATATATTTTACTTCATGATAATTACATATTACATGTTTATTTGCGTGACAATGTAATAATCAATTTCACTTTTACTACATTGACAGAGATTAACAGTGATGCTGCTAATTTGTTTACTCAGCATATATTTTGGATATGTTCTAATACGAACTATTTAGGAGTGAATGACACGGCTTTCCATAAACATGATACATAAGGACTATCTGTGTTTATTTATTTCAATATAGTCATGTAAATTAACCGCACGGTTAAACGATTCTCACAACTGCTTGTTTAACATGTTTAACTCTTGTGGTGCTGAACTGTTTGTTTCTGTTTTTCATTCATTTGATGCTGGAATTGCTAACGCAATTTCCAGCTTCAAATGACGAAAAATATTACAATTTTTTCGGTATTGGACATTATCTAAATTGAATTATTTCACTAGGTGAGCATCTACCACAAATTATATTTTTATTCATTTCAGTAGCATTAAGTTCGGTTGAAAATCTGCCTGAGACCGTATAGGTCTATATGCGTAGAAGGACAGGAGTTTTAATACATTATACTTAGAACTGATATCACACATCATTCACAATCAAGCCCATGTTTACTTAAAGGCCTGCACTGTTTTTTATTGATAGCCGGCCATTGATGGAGAAAGCGGTCGATTTATGCCAGTCATATTGTTATAGTATTGTAGAATACATACACACAGAGGCAAAATTCGTTGTAAAATTTATCATCCAGATATTAAAATGACCGCTTTATTCTTTATAAAAAAATCCGCATTAAATCGAAAAAATACTTGCATATTTAGCACGTATAATATCCTCGCTCTTTATTCCTTATCAATGGTGCTTATATTAGCTGTACTTTCTGTATAATTTGTCTGTGCTGCAATGCGAATGAGACTCTTCTGGGAGTGCTGTGTGCATAATATGGAATGACGCACGGCATGCACGCTACTTTGTCATGTACGTGCCGACAATACGTGTGCACGCGCATCAGAAACCATTTAGTCCTGGGTGGTTCATAAAATAAAAGACTCAGCTTACAGAAGTCTGTAAAATCTACTCCTCACTGAAATGTCCAGATAAATGAAATGATTACTCACCGTGTAGTAGTGGTGTTAATACAGTTGATGTTGCTCTATTGTTCTCTGCCAGTCGTTGCGGGGTGTCACACAGGGCAAAGCGGCAGATGGCAGTGTCATTTAGCAGTCGGTGGTTGCTGACAGCGCCTGCAACTCTTCTGCTGTACGCCTAGAAGAACAGGCTCTGACGCTCTGTGGGCATCGCCCCTCCCGCCTAACTGTATACACGTCTAGCAGACAGGAGGGGTGAGTGATACAGTCTGCACGGCACAGACTGAGTCATCTGGCCAGTCAGTACGCATGGATCAGTCCAAGCCCTCCATCTCACTGCCCATGTGTCCACATGACGTTGACACTATGGTTTACTGGTGGGAGGGGCCACATTGCAGTTCAATGGCTTAAGCCAATATAGCTTCAAAGGTTCTTTCTATGACAACTAAGTTGGTATAATGTATATACATTTTAGCAAGACATATTTATTTTTCAATTATTTAAATAATTAGTATGGTTATTTATTATTTATTTTCAAATATCAGATATAGGCCTATTTATATATGTATATATATATTTATATTGTCGATCAAAATTAATATTTTTTATCTTTTCTAAGCTTCTCTTGCGGCCATTTCCTGATATTTTCTCGTATGGGATACCGTTAATGATTGGAAAATAATCTATGTAAAATTAAATAGCAAACGTATATTTTGAATTCCAATGCATATAGGTTATTTTCCTAGCAGTCTGCAGTTTTAATCTTCTCTATATATGAGCACCGATTCTAATACATACAATGTCATGTCAAATTCTAATTAAATACATTTGATTACATTGCGTATTAGGCTTGCGTGGCAGCAGAAAGCTCGTAATTTATATAGATAAGAATAATATGGCGTTAAACGGTGTTTCACGAAGCGCATCAATAATGCGCAGATTTAGTAAAAAATGAACAATCATTTAAATTATTGCATAACACGAAAAAGTGGGAACAATTTTCTCTAAAAATAAATTAGTTTTTTTCATCACTACGTTTTGAAAAGAAATGTCATCCACTGCAGACTAAGGCGTCAAATAATGTTACCAGGAGGCAAATAGTTATAGTTCATACAATGATATTAAACACGAATACAAATGCATCACGATAAAATATTATTGAAAAAATATTAATAAGGGTGAACACAACAAGTTGTGAATGAAATAGTGTAACATAAATGTGTCAAATAACTGGACTTGAATGACTTTCCTTGATTACACATTTTTCAACGTTATTTGTTTTTATTTTATATTTTTAATAAATTCTGATGAAATAATTTAAATTTGTGGTGAACTCCCTTTCAATTATGTACTGTACCGCTTCCAGATTAATGTTACATGTCTAAATTCACAGTTTCTAATACATTGTGAATAGTTTTGAGCCATTTGTCTGGGCATCATACAAGAATTCATGCATACGATATACATCCATACATAGCCTTTTTAACATGTGTGGTAATAGGGGAAAATATCATCATCGATTTCAATGCTTTCCACCACTCTAATCACTTAAGACTTTTGTTATTTTATACAGGACACGTTAATGAGAAGAAAACAGTTGAGTTTGTTTATGTTGCAATTTGTGTGAAGTCATATCGTTTAAATACTGTACTACATTTGGAACATTTGGAAGAGGTATCAACACACGCACGTGTAAAAGGATGAAGAAAGGCAAATGCACTGGGGCTAAGCTGGATCAGCTAACGTCGGCGTTAGCCTATCCAAGATGGATGCACCAAAAGTGGGTAAGTCAGTTTTCTGCTCTTTTGATGTATTTTATTGCCATTTTCGGACCAGTCATTCACCCACCGTAATTATAATAATGTAAGGAATATTCAGGGAGTAGCGGGGTTTGTTAAAAACGAAGAGTTTGGTGAATTTGCCATCCGAAGAAACGCGGAAAGATTGACAAACGCATTTTATAAATAATACAAAGATTGACTAACGGGATGGTTGAGATTTACTAACGTACCTTAAGATTAGACAACGCTTATAATATATCTCATATGGCCATTTAGCAGTACTGGCCTCGGAAATGGGGCACAAGTGAGTTGGTTACCCTCATTCCTCGCCTTCGATGTTCAGGTTACTATCTGATTATAGTATAGGCATTTAATATATAGATAGCGATCAACATTGAGGTCTCCTGATTCTCACAACATATATTATAATGTATTTTTGTCATCTTATCTGGTTACATATGTATGCTTGTTTTTGTTGTGTGACAAATAAACTGTTCTGAGTCTGAGTCTATGTGGGAATCATCCTTGAAAGGATCATGGGTGCAATACTTTTGGAATTGTCTATGTTAAGCAGCCTACGTTTTGAAAGATCTGATCTGTACAAATATTTGAGTATGTAATTTTCAGCTAACAGATGCGAAGGTCCAACCATGAGATGTAGATGAAAACACACGTTGCCATGGTGACTCTGTGGAATAACTTTGTGTGGTATTATTGATAAAAACTTAAACACATACAAAATATGAGCGTCATCATTGCAATGCATTACTCAGAGCAAACAAAGAAAATCGTGAAAAACCCTAATCAATTATTTAATAAAATAATCTCTTAATCTGTTTATAAGAGATGTGAGATATATACAAAAGTTATGCATTACCAAGAAGAAGGCATACAGTAGAGTTAAACATTTATTTTTATTTTTTATCCGTTCATATTCTTAATGATAATTTGTATGAGTTTATATAGTTTCAGTGATTTAGTTCTACTAACATTCATAACATTATTGAAAGTAGAGATCGAGGGATGTGTGCATATGGTAATTACTAATAAAAATAATAATAAACATTTTTTGATCAACATACAAATTAAAAATAAACAATTGGTTTATTTTATTTTATTGCTGATGATAATGTTTTTGAATCTATTCGTTTATATGACAACGGTGTACTTGTTGATTCAACTGACGAAATGAATGTTCCTATCACAGAAAATGAAGTTATAAAAGCGATAAAACAGTTAAAACATGATAAAAGTTCTGGGCCCGATTTACAAATGAATCTACACATGTGATATATTAGCTAGTAAAATAACAGCTCTTTTTAATGTTATTCTTATGAGTGGTCACTTTCCAAAAAGTTGGACCAAAGGGGTCATTATACCAATTCATAAAAAAGGTAACAAGGGTGCAGTGGATAATTATAGAGGTATTACTCTTTTGGGTGTTTTTGGTAAATTATTTACACGAGTTTTAAATAATCGCTTAACATTTTGGGCTGAAAGTTATGGAATATTGATTGAAGAGCAATGGGGTTTTCGCGAAAAAAAATCTATTATTGACAACATATTTGTACTCCACAGTTTAATTAATCTGGTAACAGAGAAAGGGGGTAAAGTTTATACAGCTTTTGTAGATTTTAGAAAAGCCTTTGATTATGTCAATAGGGACTGTCTATGGTCTAAGCGAATTACATCCGGTATACGTGGGAACATATAATTAGGAGCATGTATAATGAAGTTAAATCAAAAGTTAAATATATGGGAAATACTTCTGAAACATTTGAAAGTTTTCTGGGGGTTAGACAAGGAGAGAGTTTATCACCATTTTTATTTTGTATGTTTGTCAACGACCTTAAATATTGTTTGGAGTCTAAGGGTGTAGAAGGTGTTACAGTTGGTGATTTAAAACTATGTCTAATTTTATACGCTGATGACTCAACACTGATATCAGCCACTAGGGAAGGTCTTCAAGACTTTTTGGACTGTTTATATGACTATTGTACTAAATGGGGACTATTTGTAAATGTAGACAAAACAAAGGTGGTTATATTTCGAAATGGTGGTGTATTATCTCATAATGATTTTTGGTTTTATGGTGACACTAACCTTGAAATTGCTGATGGTATCAATTACCTCGGCCTTAATTTATCATACACTGGAAAATTTTCATGTACTCAAAGAAATATTGCTGATAGGAGTTTACGTGCTTTCTATGCTTTAAAACGTGACGTCCACGAATTGGTGAACCTCAGCGCTCCTATGTTATGTAGGCTTTTTGATAAACTTGTTGCTCCGGTCATTTTATATGCGTCTGAAATTTGGGGATTCCACGCTTCCTTATTAGTTGAGAGAGTTCATTTGAAGTTCTGTAAATGGTTACTCAAAGTTCCGAATTGTACTACTAATGAAATGGTCTATGGAGAACTAGGACGTTTTCCAATGCTCATCAACAGGAAAATTAGAATTTTAAAATATTGGGTGAAAATTGTTAACGGTAAGGCATGCCCATTGGTGAAACAAATGTATAATGTTTTGTACAATGCAACTCTAAGTGATAATCGTGTAATAAATTGGGCAAGTCTGGTTAAAAGTCTAATTAACAGTCCAAGGTTTGGACTCGTGTGGACCGAACAGTTTGTAGCGAGTGAGCTTTATTTTATAACTTCGTGTAAGCAAAGATTGTGTGACCAGTATATACAGCAATGGTTTGGAATTATAAGCCAAAGGTCGAGTTGTATGTTGTATAAGGATTTGCATATATCGTTTTCCTTTTCTGAGTATTTAAATATAACTATGCCACTTAAACACAGAATTGCACTTATAAAATTTCGTACAAAAAACCACAGCCTTCCCATTGTTTTATTAGGTAGAGGGAGAAACAGGTTAGTGTATAATGCACGTTTATGTAGTACATGTGGCGTCCTTGGCGACGAATACCATTGTATTTTTTAATGTCCGATATCTGACAGATTTAGACATATTCTACCCAAACACTTTGTAACTCGGCCAAACATGTTTAAACTATTAACTTTATTTACATCCACTCATGGACCAACAGTGAGAAAACTAGCTAATTTTTTGTTTTTAGTAAACCCTCTATATTCTCTGGTAACAGAGAAAGGGGGTAAAGTTTATACAGCTTTTGTAGATTTTAGAAAAGCCTTTGATTATGTCAATAGGGACTGTCTATGGTCTAAGCGAATTACATCCGGTATACGTGGGAACATATAATTAGGAGCATGTATAATGAAGTTAAATCAAAAGTTAAATATATGGGAAATACTTCTGAAACATTTGAAAGTTTTCTGGGGGTTAGACAAGGAGAGAGTTTATCACCATTTTTATTTTGTATGTTTGTCAACGACCTTAAATATTGTTTGGAGTCTAAGGGTGTAGAAGGTGTTACAGTTGGTGATTTAAAACTATGTCTAATTTTATACGCTGATGACTCAACACTGATATCAGCCACTAGGGAAGGTCTTCAAGACTCTTTGGACTGTTTATATGACTATTGTACTAAATGGGGACTATTTGTAAATGTAGACAAAACAAAGGTGGTTATATTTCGAAATGGTGGTGTATTATCTCATAATGATTTTTGGTTTTATGGTGACACTAACCTTGAAATTGCTGATGGTATCAATTACCTCGGCCTTAATTTATCATACACTGGAAAATTTTCATGTACTCAAAGAAATATTGCTGATAGGAGTTTACGTGCTTTCTATGCTTTAAAACGTGACGTCCACGAATTGGTGAACCTCAGCGCTCCTATGTTATGTAGGCTTTTTGATAAACTTGTTGCTCCGGTCATTTTATATGCGTCTGAAATTTGGGGATTCCACGCTTCCTTATTAGTTGAGAGAGTTCATTTGAAGTTCTGTAAATGGTTACTCAAAGTTCCGAATTGTACTACTAATGAAATGGTCTATGGAGAACTAGGACGTTTTCCAATGCTCATCAACAGGAAAATTAGAATTTTAAAATATTGGGTGAAAATTGTTAACGGTAAGGCATGCCCATTGGTGAAACAAATGTATAATGTTTTGTACAATGCAACTCTAAGTGATAATCGTGTAATAAATTGGGCAAGTCTGGTTAAAAGTCTAATTAACAGTCCAAGGTTTGGACTCGTGTGGACCGAACAGTTTGTAGCGAGTGAGCTTTATTTTATAACTTCGTGTAAGCAAAGATTGTGTGACCAGTATATACAGCAATGGTTTGGAATTATAAGCCAAAGGTCGAGTTGTATGTTGTATAAGGATTTGCATATATCGTTTTCCTTTTCTGAGTATTTAAATATAACTATGCCACTTAAACACAGAATTGCACTTATAAAATTTCGTACAAAAAACCACAGCCTTCCCATTGTTTTATTAGGTAGAGGGAGAAACAGGTTAGTGTATAATGCACGTTTATGTAGTACATGTGGCGTCCTTGGCGACGAATACCAGTGTATTTTTTAATGTCCGATATCTGACAGATTTAGACATATTCTACCCAAACACTTTGTAACTCGGCCAAACATGTTTAAACTATTAACTTTATTTACATCCACTCATGGACCAACAGTGAGAAAACTAGCTAATTTTTTGTTTTTAGTAAACCCTCTATATTCTTTGTGATTTATCATTATTATTATTATTATTATTATTATTTTTTTTTATGTTATCCTCCAAATAATTTACTATGTTCTTTTTTCTTTCCTCAATTCTCACAAATATATAGAACGGGCTGTTCTATGTATTTGTAGTTTTTTTAATACCTGTCGTCTTCTGGACGGGTACTTCGTTTGTACATATAGCAGTGTTTGTATTATTTTTGTATTGTATGCTCACAGACTGTAATGTCTAATGCTAATAAACTATTATTATTACTATGAACAATAAGTTCTAACAAATATTGAAGAAATGGAACATACTAATTTTAAAAAAATTGTTTATGTAAACATTAGGAAACATGTTGCTAGTATAATTCTTAAGACTAGTACAGACTTTGCTTCAAAAAAAGTTGTGCTGTGTGTAATTGTTTTCATCAAAAAACCTTTGGAAGATAAAATTGTTAAAATAATAAATTTATATCTAGCCCAGGCTGTGATGGTTTATACGTTCTAAAGTAATACAACTGATCGAGGCAGACGGCTGGGTCCATGTAAAAGTGCTGGTTGAGCTTTCCATTATTGACCGCAAAATTTCCAGCACAATAATGATCTTAGATGCTGAGGCATC